>PVLA01005252.1:0-151899 GCA_004027455.1 Hydrochoerus hydrochaeris | reverse complement strand
ACACACACACACACACACACACACACATATATATATATATATGTGCAAATGAAAATAGTATGGTGAAGAAACAGAATACCCTCGTATAATAAATGTCATATAATAAATGTCACCTTGAGAGGTAGCAGGATATCTTTCTTATTAGATTGCTGCCACTAGTATAAGATACTTTTTATTTTGAATAGCTATAGTAACACTTCTCAAAGTGTAGCTCCAGACAAGCAAAACAGAATCAACAGGGAACTTGGGAGTATACATTTGTTATGTCCTGCTCCAAACTGATTGATTCACAGTCTCCAGGTTTGGGGAAAAGCTTCCCATGTGACTGAGATTCAACAAAAGTTTGAGAATCTCATATTGTCAGCTATATGATACATAAAAGTCTGAGAATTCACACAATTTAATGATTATTATCTATTTTATAGAACAGGAATGGAAGAAATGACAAGTTATACTGAATATTACACCCCAAATCACACAACTATGAAATAGAAAAATTGAGATTAAAACTTATCATCATATGGCTCTGAAATAATAAGTTGCTTCTAGATAATTTTAACTATACCTATAAGTAAAAATGTAACCAATTGTTTGGGTATCTCTAGAGGTGATTATCATATCTGATAATATATACTTATTTTGCCTTTAACATGACATTGAAGTGCTAGGACTGTGGGAATTCCATTCTCTTTGAGTCCCTACTGGATAGAAGAATTAAATAGGTAAGAAACAGGTTAACAGGAGAAAAGCATACAAATATTTTATACAACACGGGAACGCTCTTAAGGAAGTTCTCTGCTTCAGAGAAGCAGAATCTGTTAAATATCAAATTGGAATAGTGAAGCATAATAATGTAGCAAATAGTACAGCAAATAAATTATAAAGTATTATTTACTAAATAATAAAGCAATAACTAGTAGAATAAATAGTAACAGTAAAAAAATAGTAAGTCATAGAATGTGATAAAGCAAAGGGGCTTGATCTGGGTTTAAATTAGTAAAGGAGGTGAGGGTTAGTTTAATAAGCTTTGTGCAGATTTCCTTGGCTTTAATGTCCCATTCTTGCTAATAAGAATGTTGGCTTCCTTCTGATATAGGGATAATATCTTTGGCATGGAACTTCATCTTCTATTTTAAGAAGAAAATTGAAGGTCAGTGTGATCTTGTATCTACTTTTTTAAAAAGTGATTTGGATTCACAATAGTCACTACAATACATCAGAGCAGCACATTTAAGAGTGCACTTGCCTAAGTCCTCAGAGAGCACCTTCTCCATGGAGTGATCTGGAAGAGCTTCCAGATTAACCAATTTTCCCACCTCTTCTTTTAGCTCCTTTCCTCCATAAATTATTTTGAAAAAATTTCAAATCTATAGCAGTAGGAAGACTTTAATAAATACTAAATTCTTTCCCTGGAGTTACCAGTTAACATTTATATTATTACCTTTCTCTCTCTCTCTCTCTCTCTCTCTCACACACACACACACATGTATATGTTTGTGTATCTCATATTTGAAAGAAAGGACAGAAGTTAAGTTAAAACAGCTCATGTGTAAATAATTCAACATGCATTTCTAAGAACTAGTGCTTTCATTTACATAACCATGGTACTGTTAGTATAATCAATGAACTCAACATTGGTTCAACCTTGCATAATCAAATGTATTCAACTTCCTCAATTATTATAGAAAAGTCTCATGTAATTTTCTAAAAACATTCAAGATCCAAAAAAATATTCAGTGAACTCTGCGGTAAAGTCTTCTAAATCAGCTTTATCTAGAACAGTCCTCCAGGGTGTTTGGTTATTTTCCTATCTTGACACTTCTGAATTGTGGGCCAGTTGCCTCATAGAACATCCCATTTCTCATTTGTGTATCTCATTTCTCATTTGTGTATCTCATTGTGTCACCATCACATTGAGAGGTGTTTATCTCTTTGTGCTGTTATGGATGATGAACAGGTTAACCATTAAGTAAGTGGTATCTACAAGATCTCAGCAATACAAAACCTCCTTTTCTCTTTATAGGTAAAGAGCTATTTGTTTTATGATACTTTGAGACTACAGAACTCAACATTTTTTCACTGTATGTCTTAACATCCATTTGAGATTCTCACATAAAGGACAATTCTCACACAGGTTTGCAAAGTGGTGATTTTTCTAAATGCATTACTTTTTCATTTATTAACTGGTCTTTATTTATTAACTAGAATTCTCTGTCTCTCTCTCTTTCACTTTTTGAGACAGGGTCTCATGCATTCAAGCTGACTTTGGGCTCACTTTGTAGCCCAGGTTGGTCTTGAACTTGCAGTGATCCTCCTGCCTTATACTCTCTAGTGCTGGGATTACAAGTGTGCACCATCAGGCCTGGCATTTAACTGGCATTCTTTAGTAAAGACTTCTTTACATTCATTTCCTCCTTTCCCCCACCTTCCCTGTCTTACCTTCTGCCTCTGACTCTGTCTTCTCTGTCTCTGCTTCTGTCTCTGTCTCTGTCTCTGTCTGTCTCTATCTCTCTTACCCTATATTTTGAGATTCTGGGGATTGAATCCAAGACTTTTGCACTGAGCTATATTTCTACACACCCCCCCTTAAAATTTTCAGTTTTAGACAGGGTCCCCCTAACATGGCTTAGTGTCTAGGGCGGGCTCCAATTTGTTATTCTCCTGCCTCAGTCTTCTGGAATGTCTCCCATTTTGTATGTATGTATAAATGTGGGATTATCATTTACTTTGATATTATTCTTAACACTACTTTTATCTTTAATACCTCAAGCCATGAAATCCATTGTTTTTTTAAAAATTTATTTCTTGTACATGTTTGCAGTACATAAAGTTACTTTCATCTTAGGGAGTAGTTGTATGTACACAACACAGCTTGACTCTTTTTAAATCCTTTTCTCCTCCACACTCAACTCCCTTTCTCCCTCTTTATATCTCTTTTGCCTATTTTTATTTTTATTGTGCTTATTATTTTTAGTTCATGTTTATGACATATAATGTTTATTTTCATTGTGGGTAATACTATTTACTTTTGAATCAGAAATAAATCACTAGCTAGATGACTGATATTAACTGTCACCGGACTTTGCCCTACTTATAAAAATAGAAAAAGGAAGATAGATAATTTGTATATCTAGAGTGATGGTCCAACCCTTTCTTGGTCACTCATTAGAATTCTTTAAGATATTTTGGGCAGAGTGGAGGAAGGATGGACCAACTGAATCTCTTAGGTTTGAATATTTTTAAGACTTTAGATATATCCTGCTTTTAAAAGAAATCTGCTTAGAATTTGGGTCATAAATTTGATCCCTGGTGGATTTTTACATCTCTGTGAGTTTAGTAGTCTTTTGGATGTATTTTATATACATTTGAATATGATTATATTACTGTGCTTCATATGTACACCCATGTAATTTGATTTTTATAAGAAAAAACCTCCATATTTACTTTGATATAGGGATCTGCTCCAGCTTTTACTATTACTAAGGGGAAAAGTAATGACTAACCTCAAATAACCAGTTTTTTCCTTCAATAAAACTGATAAAAACAGACCACAACAATTGGGAGTAACTTTTAGAATACATGTAAAGTATAAACATAATGAACTGTGAGAAAATAATTTTGTAAATATGGTGGATGAATAAGTACTAAAAGTACCTAGTTGCCTTAATTATACTTAACAGACTCAAACCACTGTTTAAAGAGTAGTTCTGTTTTAAATTAAAATGCTATTTTTAAGTTACACTAAAAATAGTTACCTTATGATCAGTCAGACCTAGTGTTGTAAATTAATGATACATTCTTTTAAAACTATGAGTAGGTAGGAAAAAGTTTGGGAAAGTTAATTTAGAATGATCCATAAGATGGAGATGAAGAAGAATGAAAGTAGATGAATGGAATAATTTTCTATCCATTCCCTTTCTGGTTTCTTAAAAATTGTGTCTCCTCCATGCTGAAAAACCCAGAAAAAGCCTTAATCAGTGGATAGCAAAGTGGATCAGATATTAAAAATGCATCTGCATAAGTTCAAAACAAATCTCTGTGCTTTAAATAATACTCCCAGGAATTTATTTCTTCCTTTCTCCATGATTCTTTATTAAAGTGTGCCTGTGTGCAGGGTAGTTTGGCCTGTGCAGCACCCTCAGCAGGAGGCAAACTTTCCAGTTTTTCTTCAAAAGAATTTGAGGCAAACAATCTTTGCCTTTCAGGTATAAATAAGATCACCATGGACTGTTAGACAGAGTGGACCCTGCACCACAGTCCCTGGATAATAGAAAAACAGAGATCTCACAGACTGCCAAGCTATGTTCCATGACAAGATACTTTTTGAGGCTTGAGAGGCTCAGTCCTTTCTGTAAAGAACACACATGTTGGGTTAACTCTGGCTGAAGTGACAAGATGGGTGCTCCTGGGAGATATTTCCCCGGGGAAAGATCAGGAGGAAAGGTGGGACGGCAGGTGAAGGCTGCAGTCTCATTGAAATGACAGGTACTGGTAGTTAATTATCATTTTTATCTTCTCTGATCCTTCCAGAAGAGAAAAGTTGTCTTGCAAGGCCTTTTCAATGAAAAATAGTGTTTATGTATGTTTAAAGAAATACTCCTAGTGTTCAAGTTAAATAACATGTTATTAATGAAATCTTAGTTTGATGAAATTTTCTTTTGAGTTTGAGTTCTTCAAATATTGGAATTTCAGAAGGGAGTACTTTTTAAAATATCTTCTCTGGCAGGATTTAACCATCTTAAAAATTGTATATTCTTTTACTCTGAAATCAGAGTAGGGCATCCTGAAATAACCAGTACTTTTTGAAAAACCATAAAAAAGGTTAAGGAACAAAAAACCAAAAGCAAAACAAACCTTTTTCTTACTTCATGTTTGTTCAATTAGTTTTAATATGCTGATTGTACTTCTTAATTATTTTCTGAGTGATTTTGAAAACTATTTCTTTGAAAGGAAGAAAGGCAAAGAAACAGTTAACTAGCCAATTTTTAAATCAGACTTTGCTATTTGAGTCATTATTTAAGCAATTTTATATGAATTTTTATTACAATTACTGTTCTGCTCAGAGTGGTTGCTGATAATAGAAATCACTATCAAATACTGCACTGAAGTTAATTGTCTTTATAGCTATATCCCTTAAGGGGAGAACTGGGAAATGACAGCAAGTTATTATAAGTAGTCTGTTCATATGTATTTTTGAGATTTGCTCATTGGACTAACTTTTTCTTATATATACCTGAGTGGAAAATTTTCTAGGTACAAGTCACTTATAACTAGTCGGGTTCTATCAGTCTCCTGAAGCCTTTGTGCCTTCCCTTAGCTGTGATTGTTCCCTCTCCCCACTGCGCAGGCCTGCAAATGCCTTCCTAACACTCCAGAAGGGCCAGGTGGCTTGCTTTTCTTTAACCCTCAACTTACTCCCCTGGAGATATACTTAGTTTCTACCACTGTTCATAGTTTTTAGGGTAATCATATACTTAAGGCAAGTGTGGCTGTGATTAACACTAAATATTTTGAAATTGGTTTTTTAATTAAGTAATTTTTTTCTAGAAGCCAAACACACAAAGGTAAGTTCCTTCTCATCTCATATTGTTCAACTGGGGCATGCTTTTCTGGGTATAAGGAACTAGTCAATACATTTCAACTCAGGCCCATTGCCAATTTGTTATGGCATTGTAAAGCCTTACCATTGATTTTTGAAAGTGCCTATTTTGGATTTTTCTCTTGTAACATAGGAGGCTACATTAATTCCCTGAAGTACATTATAAAATAGTAAAGCAGTAATGTCCCTGTTTTCTTACTGAGTCAGCAGGGAGACTATGACTGAGGAACTTTAATGGATCCAGGATTTTTTATTTGGAGAACTGAAACAAACAACTTATGTATGTTTTTGAAGTACCACATATGAATGCTGCTGAGTGTTTATGCATTTATTTTCCATACTACTGATTTCATATTCCCTTCTAATTTAGGAGGGAATATAGAAGAAAGACGTTTTTGGTCTTTGTAACATTTAGATTTGGATACAAGTGATGGGAAGTTCAAAGTAAGAGTGGCTTAAAGAAGGTCAACAATTATTTCTGGAGGTGGAAGTAGGCAATCCCTCACTGATACAGAAATGTCATGATCATGGTGACTTGGGCTCCTTTGATCAGATCCCTCTAGCGACTGAATACATGGATTCCAACTCGAGACTCAGGATGGCCCTACTGGATACAAACCTCCCACCTGCACTCATTCAGCAATAAGCAGGACTGGTGTGGCCCTTCTTTTAAGGAAAAACATTCCTCGGAGTTTGTACACATTTCTGCTTATAACCAGCTGGCCAGAATTTACTCATTTGGTCAAGTATAGCTCCAAGCAAGACTGAAATGCAAATTTTATTTTACTGTGTCCCTAGTCAAAAATTAGTGGTTCTATTACCAAAAGAAAGTAAGGGAAGATGAATAATGTGAGATAGCCAGTTGGTCATAACTGTTAATTTGCTAAAGAGGTTTTTTGAATATTGACAAGAGTTGTCAATTTGTATACTTTTTTTCAAACAGTCAATAAATTCTTTTTAAGAACTTGGTTTATCTTCTAAAATATCTCAACACATTTTTTAAATGACACTATTTTAAAATATAAGAAAGGAGGATATTTTCTTAAATGGTATAAAAGGAACAGGGCACAGATTTATGTGTTGGTGTTTCTCATCCATGTATTCTGGTACACAGAAGTGTCACAATTTAGTCAGTGAACAGAACTTACTTTTTTTGTAGTAATTATGCCTATGGATGGACAATACTATCACTTGGAATACTGACCAGAATTGTTCTCCATTGGCTGCATTAAAAGGCATACTCTGCATGCGATGGTGTCATGGGCTAAAACGGGTGGGGATGGCTCTGTGTTGGGGTTCTAGGTTCTGTTTTGCAGACCTACTATCATCACTGGGATACATCACTGCCCACAGGAAGAGAAAGAAAGGAGGAGGGGCCACACTCCTTTCCTTTATGCACAGGGTCTAGAGATTGCCCTGGGATCATTTTTTTAAGAGAGCGAACTTGTGCTACAAGACATGTTAGCCATTTTTCATGATTGTAAATAGCAGCATATGCATTTTGAAGTGCATGCATCTTTAAATGTCTTTTGAATTGAGTTAGTGTTGTTTACTGAATGTGAGCGGTTAAAAATGCTTAAACAGTCATATTTATTAATCTAAACTTAATGATTTTTCCATTTTTTAAAAGTATACAAAATATTTCCCACCCTGAGATCTAGATCTTTTTTTTTAATTTGATTTGGTGCGTGGTATGAGATATAGCTCTAAGTCCACACTTTTTTCCCCCCATATGGTCAACTGTGAATTGCTGCTGTTTATTAAATAATCTTTGTTTTGGATCAAATTTTAGTGTCTCATTCATCATACAAATAGAGAAACCAAAAACATATTTTCAGTATTTCCTGCTATATATCTCTGGTGTCAGAAATGTTTTTGCAGTAGTACATTTTTATGTGATGAGAAGTTTTGTTTACAGTGTTTGATGTCCTGTACAGCACTATTAATGAGGCGTGAGAAAATAAAAGCACTGTTTTAACAAAGTGAATTTAGAAAGTGCTTTTTTACATGAATGCTCTGTAGGCACTTTGAAATCAAGATGTCTAAAACAAAGCTATTATTTGTGGCTGTGTTACAACTTTTCTCCTCTTAATTATAATAACAGAATGAAAGGCATTTATGGACCAAACAGCCCAAGGGAAAGGTATGTATAGATATTTGAAAGTAAAGGTGAGCCATTTACCTGGGTGACAGAAACACAGTGTTCATGAATAGCACAGGATGGAGGTAAGAACCTTACCTGGAGACCGCTCATCTTGTTTTCAGCTGTGAATATCATGTTAATCACTTGAACTTCATACTTAAACCATCGAAGGATCAGGGGCATAAGGAAAGTCCATCTGAATCTTTACCTTGGGGAGATAACTGATACCTAGGAAGAGAGTGGACAGGTACAAAGGAGGCTGGAAGCAAGAACTTGATGCTACTCTCACCATTTTAGGAAAAAGGTGGCACAGCCCTGAGGATAGAGGCAGCAGAAACCAATGAAACAAAACTGATTCTAGTAATATTGTCTAGCACATTAGCAAGCACTGGGGGGTTAGTTGTATGTGGGGAGAAATGATGAAATATCAGAACTGATGTTGAAGTTTGTAGCTGAAGTGAGGATGTGATGTCATTAACTGATCTTCTTAGTCATTCAGTCAGACTTAATTGCCCTGTACTCTGTGCTTCCATTGGATTTGTTGCATACATTTATCATAGACCAGCTTACCTTCTAAATTATTTAAGACACAGTATATCTGGCTAGACAGTATATTTCAAAGGTACCGAAGTGGCCATTTATCTTTGTAACACAGAATATCACCTCAATGCAGACATTTTATTTATTTTGAGATAATAAGTAATTTTCTTTTAGTGGTATAACTGCAATGGAACCTACAACAACAACATGGACAGTATCTAACCCTGCCCTTCTACTATTCCTCACCAGAAAGAGGTAGGGGATATTTACAAAGAGGCCAAAGAATATCCTCATATAAACAAGTTGAAATGCTGCCCTCTTTTGTTTTGAACTTTATTGGCATGATATTTCTGTGAGATTGAGATGGTTATGCTGTGGTCTCTATCATAGAAGCATATGAAGGACCCCTAAGGGAGTTCATTGTGAAAGCAGGTGAATCTACTAGTGACTCACACTTCCTAATGTCCCTATTTGGGTGTTTGGTTTTCTCAGACAGAGCTCAAGGGTGGGCTGGAAACATCTCTGGCATGGCATCTTGGCATGGTGGAGTTGAGTACAAACTGAAGGGGATGACATTTTGGAAGCCTGCATGTGAGATGTCACTGCATAAACCTGATTTAGCAAGGATGACTTAGCAAAATCAAGATTCATTTTCCTTAGGAACAAAAGTAAGGGCAGTTATAAACTAGTTCACAGTTTCTTGATCAAACATTTAAATTTTGTGGACTACAAATGGTCTTTTTTGAACTGAGTAAGAGTCTCCTAGCTTCTTTCTGGGAGAAAAATCTTAGGTAACTTAGGGATAGAGTAATTGAGTTATTTAAAAATATGATCATGAGGCCAGGGATTTAGATCAGTGGCATAAGCGCCTGCCTGGCAAGCTCAAGGTTGTGAGTTCAATCCCGGATACCGCAAAAAAAAAAAAAAAAAGATCATGTTTATTTCCAAGCTGGTTTTGCAAGTTTTCCAGGTTAGACTTAGCTGTGTCTTTACAACTTCATTGTGAATATCTGCAGTGTGTAGTCTTGGGGAATTAATCTTTATTTCTCTGGTGATGACAACAATGATTTGAACATTGTAAATATTTGAACCAAATTGCTCCTACACCATATTTATGTTAATATTTACAAATATAGATATAAAACTTATAATACTGAAAGTTTTTGTATTAAGTATTTTGCATTCCCAAATATGTAGAACATATGAGCTGCATAGAATAAATCATAACCAGTATTGCTCTTGCTCTTTAAGGTCTCAAACTTCAGTTACTAGCCTATATTGTCACTAGTCGTAAAATAAAACCCTTAAGAATATAGTGTAATTACCTTAAAATTATCTTGTGTCTGTAGGGTGGTACATCCCCACAAAATCAATCTCCAATTCCCTGTTCTATAAGTTTTTTCAAATTTGCTTCATCTTATTCTTTTGTAAAAATTGGTTACCCTTCACTACAATTTAAAATATCATTTTTCTTGTTTAAAGAAGAGGTTTTTAAGTGTACCCAGCCAGCAAGAATGTTTATGCTGACCACTTACAATTTAGAAGGCAGAAATCTGCTCCCTGGGCTTGTGCCTTGTCAGCATTCTCCTCCTAGCTTCTCAATGAGCCTTTTGTGCCAGTTCTGCATGCTTCTATTGTTAGCTCCCTTTCTCCTTTGTTGTCTTGTTTACAACAAAGGATGTCCTTTGGATTATTTTTGTTTCACTTTTCACAGCCTGTACAAAATCATATTCTGTATAGTCTAATAAGACATCTACGCTATACAGTTGTTTTATAAGATGTACAAAAATTTTCATTAAAAATTACAAAGCTATTTGTTATGGTTTGTGTCTAGATGTTCTCCCAAAGCCTCAAGAAGTCATAGAGGCAGGCTTCTAGAGTTTGTGATTGATTCATTGTCCAACGCTGGGATTACAGATGAGTGCTACACCCACCTGGGGTGTGTAGCCTGCACACAATATAAGGAATAGGAAGAGTATTCTGTCTCCTCTTCTTGCTCTTGTTGCTTTTGTATTTTCCACTTCCATGAAATGTCACCCTTCTGCTGTGCCACCCTACCTTTGAGCCAGCTGATTATGGGCTGAAGCCTCCACAAACTGAGCTAAATAAAGTTTTCCTTCCTTAATTTTGGGCATCAGGTATTTTGTCTCAGCAATGAGAGAAACAATAACTAACACAGTATTTCTATAAGGAAAATAGTGTTGAGTTATCTACATATATATGTATCTACTTTGCCCATATGTTTGAATATAGGTATGTATACATCTACCTAGTCTATCAGTCATCTATTAACTATTAGTGGTGTAATTGTTTTTAATAATGACTTAAAAAAAGACTTACAAAATTCCTAAAAATGTAAAATTGGCTTTTGCATGTTGATATTGCTCCAAAATGATGCTGTAGTAATTGATCTAATTCTGTTCACTTATTTCTCTCTTCCCGTGTGGCTGGGGAGACTGTTGTTGAAGCTCATGGTGACCATAGGTAAGCAGGCTGAAGGAAGGAGTAGGACTAAAATGATGAGTGTAATGAAAGATGGAAGCTTTCTGTGGAGGGCAGGTAAGAGCTAGGGTTTCAGGGAGTAGGAGGCAATAGTTAATCTGCTCTGTTGCAGAAAAATAAAAATGATCCCCACTTCAAAAGATGTAGAACAAATACACACATTTTTATACAAGGTTAAATAGTTCACATTTTCATTATTGTAATGTAAGAATATTAACTTTTTCTGTAATAAAATATTGTAATACGATTTTACATTTATTTCCAGGAAATAATCATCTTTCAAGTGGCCAGAGTAGAATGATTAGAATCTTCAGAAATGTATCCATTGCATAAAAATACTGTAGTTTATTACCAGGTACTTGATGCATGTGTTTTCCATTGCTAGACACGATACCTGATACCTGCAACTTAAAGGATGAGAGATTTATTTGGCTCACAGATTTTTAGAAGTTTCAGTCTATACTCATCTGTCTCCATGGTAGAAACAGCATGGTGAAAGGACCTGTGCAGAGGTCATCTGCTCACATTACAGTGTTCAGGAAGCAGAGAAACAAGAGAGGAGGCTGGGGGGGAGATAAACCCTTCCAGATCAGTCCCCTGTGATCCACCACTTCTGACTAGGCCATCTTCTCTATCAGTGGACCCCTTCTCTGATGAATTCAAGCCACAGTGTTGAACATATGAGGGTTTGGGGACACTCTAAATCTAAACCATAACATTTTGTCCCTGACTCCCAAAAGATTCATATCCATCCCTTTATGTAAAATGCTTAAGAGTCATCAAAGTTTTAATTGTTTCAGAATTGCTAAAAAGTCCAACTTCAAAGTCTTCTCTGAAAAAACAAAAACAAAATCTCCTCTCTGACTCAAGGCAAAAATCTTAGTTGTGAGCTTTTATAAACATAAAATAGAAAATTAAACACTGGCAACATTCAATGGCACAGGGTAAACATTCTCATTTCAAAAGAAAGAAATAGGAGAATAGAAAGGAATGGGATTAAACAAGATCAAAGCCTAACAGGGCAAACATTAAATCCTATAGCTCCATGCCCACACCCTGGGGCCAGCTGTGGAGAGATACATACTCCAAAGGACTTGGATGTCAATGCTGGTTGCAACTGTAATAGCTGCTCTTTTGAGGTGACTCTGCTCACTGCCTACAGCTTTCCTCTGTTGACCTTCTCCATTCTTGGCCTCTCTAACTTTCTGGGGCCTTCACTGAGCCTTCTCTCACAGCTTTTTATACTGCCTTTTCAAGTGCATACTGCTTGGCCTTCTAAGCCTTTTTTTGAAATTTTGGTGGAAGCTTCCATGACTGTTTTTCATTCTGCACCCATGGAAAATCCACATGAATAATGCCAAGGTTTTTAATTTTTTTGGCAAAAATATATAGTTCATTGTTAAAGGAAAACACATAACAAGGAGAATATATAATGGAAGTGAACTTGCACATAAATATTAGATGTTTACATAAATGGATGTTATTAGAATTTTCTACTACAAAGCATATTCAAACATTTTACAGTTTGTAGCATTTGTAGTTAGATTATTCCAAGGCTTTCTTCCAGCTTGAATAGTAAGCAGACTGCCTAGCATCACAATTACAGAGATTTGCTAGTGCCCAGATGGTTGAACAATGGGAAACAAATCCCTAGTTAGCCCTTAACAGGTTGGGCTCTCTGAGCTCTCCTCTCAAAATAAAGTCTTTATGGTTCTTTACCTTTGAGCCTGCTTGTTGATTCTTGAGATGACTTCAAGATATCTTTCCTATTGTCCTGATAGAAAGCACTTGGATTGTTTTTAATGCTAATATTTCTATTAACCATGCTCTCTTTTGCCTCAACTTTGCAGGTGCTTCTTTTCTGCCAAAATGGGAAACTTTTTATATTTTTTGGCTTTGCTCTCTGCTTCTGATTCTCACTGTAGATCTGGCTGAAAGTAACCATCAGTATCCCAGGTACAGCCTGACTTTGGGAGGCTTTGAAATTTCCTCTGCCAGGTTAATTAGTCTACATCTCTTAATCTCAGTCTTCAGCATTTCAGGATGTGGGCAAAATGATCCGGCTGGTTCGTGTGAACCAGCTCCAATGGCTTTTAAACACATGGTCAGATCCATTCACAATAATGATTCCACTTCTATGGTACTAAAATCTATCTTAGTCAACACTTGTGACTTAATGGATGAAAGTTTCATTTTGATACATAGTTTCAGTGTATTCATTCCATGGTTGTCCCGCTCCAAGGAAAAAAATGCCATTGTGGAGTGCCTGCTCATAACTTGGTGGCCAGGAAGCAAAGAGAAGAGGAGCCCAGGGCAATAATATATCTTTTCTGAGGGATGACCCACCTCCAGTCATGCCCCGTCTCCTAACAGCAAATCAGCTGTAGTGTTCCTGTGATCCAACACCTTCCAAAAGTCACACCTCTGGGCACATGAGGCTTTGGGGATAATTTAGATCTAACCCATGATGAAGCAAATCCCTTTCTTTAAATTTTATCTGTTATCTTTGGTAAAGTCTATAATGCTTGATAGTCTTAGTAGGACTGTGTTCTTTATGTGGCTGGAAATACTGTGGAGTTCTAAACAAAACTGAGGTATAGCAAAACTGACTACATGTTGGGCTAAAGGAGATATCTAAAAATAATATATCTAAGGTTGAAAATTTAATCATATTAGAGGCAGTACAGATGTATTTGTTGAAAATCTGAACTTAGGCACCACAGAGAAGTGTTTCAGAGTGAAGACTGTAGCCCAATTTTGAAGTCGGGTTACTGATTGTGTTATTGATTATCTGTGTGACTTTGGGCAAGACATCTTTGTGCTTTAGTTGTCATCTGCAAAATAGGAGTTTAAATATACTATAGATGGCTCCAGACTTGTAATGGTTCAATTTATAATTTTTGATACAAAGGTGACACATTTGGTAAGACTCATAGTTTAAATTTTGATCTTTTTCTGGGCTAATGATACACTTGATATGATATTGTGCTCCATAGTGGCAAAGGCAGTGAGCCCCAGTTCCTAGTCAGCCAAGCATTCATGAGGGTAAACAACTGTGATAATTAACTGTTGTGTCAGTTGACAAGAAACACCCAGCTGATCGATTTGTCGTTGTTCTGAATGTGACCAAGTGATGGACTTATTGAAGGGGAAAGACCCAGCCTGGGTGTGGGTGGTGCAAACAGATAGGCTTGTAGCCTGGATGGAATAAAAAGGCAAAGAAAAAGAAAGTCTGTTTCTTTTTTTTTTTTTTACATTTTTTAAAAAAATTTTATTTAATGAGAAAAAAAAGCAAAACAGAAAAAAGGGTAGAAACAATACAGAATTTCAGAAAAAAATAAACAGTAAGAAATCACTAGTTGATAAATTACATATTGTCTTCTTAGACATAGTTGTTCAAGTTACAAAATTAAAGCATACAAAGTGAACATTCAAACAGTGAGGCTGCAAACAGTTCTATTCAATGATCCAATAAAAACTTAGCAACATGGTTATCAATCCTACACACTTAAAAATAAATGCAGTTATATCCTTTAGAGCACTTAATTTTCCTCCTTTTGCTTTTTAAGTCCATTATCTGTTTAGTTATATCCTGTTTCAGCTTGCTCAGTACCTTAATGATCTGTTTTTTTGTTGTTTTTTACTTTTTAATCACCTTATATTATTCTGTTGCTTTGTTTTTGAGTTTCTCCTCATCCATGCCCCATGGATCAGCTTTGGTGGAATTGGGGGTTTTTTGGAGGCATTTTGTTACTTTGTTATCTATTTTTTTTTGAAGATAGCAAAATATGGCAGAACAAGACAGAACAAAGCCATCGGAGACAGTGCAGTGAAATTGGCACAGAACCTCACAGCAGGTCACCAGGACAACAGCAATAGGCACAATTGTACATCCCGATCTGTTCACATTAGCTGTTCTTTTTTTTTTTTATTTGAAGAAAAAAAAAACAGGAGAAAGGTAGAAATATTAAAGAATTTCAAGAAAAGATAAACAATAAGAAATCACTAGTTGTTAAATTACATATTGTTCTTTTAGAAATAGTTATTCAAGTTACAAAATTAAAGCACACAAAGTAGACACTCAAGCAGTGGGAGTGCAAACAGATCTGTTCAACAGTCCAACAAGAACCTAGAAATATGGTTATCAATCCCACACACCTAAACACATGCAGCTATATCTTTTATAGTGCTTCCTATTTCCTCTTTTTTTACAATAGCAATTATACATTTTTAAAATTTTATTTAAAGAGAAGAAAAAAAAGCACAACAGAAAAAAGGGTAGCAACAATACTGAATTCTAAAAGAAAGAAAGAAAAAGGAAAATGGGAAAAAGCCCCACTAAGAAATCAGTAATTTATAAATTACATACTGTCATCCTGGATGTAGTTGTTCAAGTTACAAAGTTAAAGTGTACGTAGTAAATATTCAAACAGTCAGACTGCAAACAGTTCTGCTCAAAGATCCAACAAAAATTCAGCAATATGGTCATCTATTTTACACACTCAAACATACATGCAGTTATATTCCTTAGAGCACTTTCTTTTCCTCTCTTTTTTACAATAGCAATTACACATATTGGTTTTATTACACTTGTAGTTCTTATTTACTTTTTACACTAGAGACACAATATGATATTTATAAATATGATTCTTATTTATTTCACTAATGAGGATAGTCTCAAGTTGTCTCCATTTACCTATGAAGGCCTCAAGATCGTCTTTTTTTGTAGCTGAGTAATATTCCATTGTATAAAAGTGCCACATCTTTTTTATACTCTCTGCAGTTGATGGGCATCTTGGTTGTTTCCAGGATTTAGCTATCACAAGTTGTGCAGCTATGAACATGGGTGCACATATATCACTGTGATATGAACTTTTCAGTTCTTCAGGGAAAATACCCAGGAGGGGAATAGCTGGTTTGAATGGGGCTTCCAATCCTAGTCTTCTGAGAATTCTCCATATGGATTTCCATAATGGTTGCACCAGTCTACATTCCCACCAACAGTGGAGCAGTATTCCTTTTTCCCTGTAGCCTTGCCAACATTTGTTATCAGTTGATTTCTTGATGGCAGCTATTCTTTCTGGAGTGAGGTGGAATCTCAGTGTTGTTTTAATTTGCATTTCTCAAATGACCAGTGATGGTGAACATTTCTTCATGTATTTATTTGCCATTTGTATATCTTTCTCTGAGAACTGTATGTTCATCTCAGATGCCCATTTTTGGAGAGGGTCTTTGAATTTGGGGGACTTGATGTTTTTCAATTCTTTATATATTCTGGACACAAGTCCTTTGTCTGAGGGGTTGCTGGTTAAAATTCTTTCCCACTCTGTGGGTTTTCTTTTCACTCTGTTGGTGATTTCCTTTGAAGTGCAGAAAATTTTCAATAATATGAGATCCCATTTGTTGATTCTTTGAAGTGTTTCCCATGCAGTTTGCATTTTGTTCATAAAGTCTCTGCCTACCCTATGTCTCCAAGACTTCTACCTACCTTGTCTTCCAGTAGATTTAGTGTTTCTGTTTTAATATTGAAGTCTTTGATCCATTTAGACTTTAGTTTTGTGCATGGTGATATGCATGGATCTAGTTTCAGTCTTCAGCATGTAGAGAGCCAATTTTCCCAACACCATTTATTAAAGAGACTATCCTTCTTGCAGTGGACAAATTTAGCCCCTTTGTCAAATATCAGGTGGCTGAGTGTCTTTGTAGTTATGCTTGCATCTTCTAATCTGTTCCATTGATCCTCAGGTCTATTTCTTTGCCAGTACCAAGCTGATTTGATCACTGTGGCTTTATAGCACTGTTTCAAGTCAGGAATTGAGATGCCTCCTGCCTTGCTTTGTTGCCTAGAATTGCCTTTGCTATTCTAGGTTTCTTCTGTTTCCAAATGAATTTTAGTAGTGTTTTCTCTAGATCTGTGAGGTATGTCAATGGTATTTTGATTGGGATTGCGTTAAATCTGTATAACAGTTTTGGGAGTATAGCCATTTTCACAATGTTGATTCTTCCTAACCAAGAGCAAGGAATGTCCTTCCATTTTCTAATATCCTCTTCAATCTCCTTTTTCAGTGTAGTATAATTTTCAGCATATAGGTCTTTTACATTTTTAGTTAGGTAGATTCATAAGTATTTCATTTTTTACGTGTTATTGTAAAGGGCGATATTTCCATAATTTCTCTCTCAGTGAGTTTTTTGTTTGTGTACAGGAATGCTATTGATTTTTGTGCATTGACTTTGTATCCAGCTACACTGCTGAACTTGTTTATTACCTCTAGTAGTCTTTTAATGGAGTTTTTTGGGTCTTCTATATAGAGTATCATGTCATCTGCAAATAGTTATAATTTAACTTCTTCCTTTCCTATCTTTATTGCATTTATTTCTCTCTCTTGTCTGATTGCCCTGGCTAGTGTTTCCAGAACTATGTTGAAAAGGAGTGGTGATAGTGGACATCCTTGTCCTGTTCCTGATTTTAAAGTGAAAGCTTTCAGTTTTTGTCCATTTAGTACAATGTTGGCTGTTGGTTTGTCATAGATGCCCTTTATAAGGTTGAGGTAGATGCCATGTATACCAAGTTTCTGAAGGATTTTTATCATCAACATGTGTTGGACTTTGTCGAAAGCTTTTTCTACATCTATTGAGATGACCCTGTGGTTTTTGTTTTTGGCTCTGTTGATGTGGTGTATTACATTTATTGATTTGTGTATGTTAAACCATCCCTACATTCCTGGAATGAACTCCACTTGGTCATGATATATAATCTTCTTGATGATTTACTGCATTCTATTTGCTAGTATTTTGTTGAGAATCTTTGCATCAACAAAGATTGGCATATAGTTCTCTTTTTTGGTTGGATCTTTCTCTGGTTTTGGTATCAGAGTAATACTTGCCTCCAGGAATGATTTAGGGAGGATTGCTTTTTTCTCAATTTCATTGAAGAGTTTCAGGAGTACTTGCATCAGATCTTCTCTAAATTTCTTGTAGAATTCAGCTGTGAATCCATCAGGATATGGGCTTTTCTTTGTTGGTAAGTTTTTAATTACACTTTCAATTTCAATAGCTGATATTGGGTTGTTCAAAATTGCTATATCTTCTTGGTTGAGCTTTGGTAGTTCATGTTTCTAGAAATCTGTCCATTTCCCCTGTGTTTTCCACTCTATGTGAGTAGAGATTTTCAAAGTAAGTATTCATGATCTTTTGAATTTCCATGGGTTCTGTAATAATTTCTCCTTTTTCAGTTCTTATTGCATGAATTTGGGTTTTTTCTTTCTTTCTTTTGATAAGGTTAGCTAGGGGTTTGTCAATTTTGTTTATTCTCTCAAAAAACCAGCTTTTTGATTCATTAATTCTTTGTAGTTTTTTTTTTTTTTAGTTTCAATTGCATTGATTTCTGCTCTAATCTTTACAATTTCCTCTCTTCTATGATCTTTGGGTTTAGCTTGCTCTTGTTTTTCTAGAAGCTTGAGATGGAGCATTAGGTTGTTTATTTGTGCTCATTCTGTTTTCTTGATATGACAGTTTATTGCTATATACATCCCTCTTAAGACTGCTTTCATTGCATCCCACAGATTACAGTATGTTGTTTCTACATTTTCATTGAATTTAGGTATTGTTTTATTTCTTCTTTAATTTCATCTGTAGCCCACTGGTTTTGAACTGGTTGTTCAAAAGGCTGTTTTTTAATCTCCATGTATTTATGCAGGTTTTACAATTTCTTTTGCCATTAATTTCCAATTTCAGTGCACCATGGTCAGATATTATGCATGGTATGATTTCAATACCTTTGCATTTACTTAAGAATGTTTTATGGGATAATATATGGTCTATTTTGGAGAATGTCCCATGTGCAGGTGAGAAGAATGTGTATTCTGATGTGGTTGGGTGGAACACTCTGTAAACGTTTACTAAGTCCAATTGCTTAGGTGTATGATTCAGTTTTGTTATTTCTTTGCTGACTTTTTGTCTAGTTGATCTATCTTTTTGTGACAATGGGCTGTTAAGATCTCCTGTTATAATTGTGTTCTTGTGTATTTGGTTTTTCATGTCCATTAGTGTCTGTCTTATATAGTTGGGTGCTCCTGTATTTGGCGCATATATATTTATGATTGTTAGTTCTTCTTCTTGAATTTTTCCACTAACAAGTATGTAGTGACCTTCTCTATCTCTTTTAATCATTTTAGGTTTGAAGTTCACGTTGTCTGCAAATGGAATAGCTACCCCTGCTTTTTTCTGGGTTCCTTTTGCATGGAATATTGTTTTCCATCCTTTGACTTTTAATCTATGAGTTTCCTTTTGGGTCAGATGTGTTTCTTGTATGCAGCATACTGTGGGATCCTGTTTCTTGATCCATTCTGTCAATCTATTTCTTTTTATAGGTGAATTGAGGCCATTTATATTTATGGATATCGCAGATATGTACTGGCTTGACTTTGCCATGTTATGTTCCAGTTGTTTCTTTCTGCTTTTCCTCTTATTTAATTGCTTATCCTACCTGGTTTCTTTCTGTTGTTGTTTTCGGGATTGTGATCATTTTTATCTCTGTCTAGTATGTCTTTCAGCACTCTTTCTAGGGTTGGTTTGGTGGACATGAATTTCTTCAGTTGTTCTTTGTCATGGAAGTATCTTGTTTCACCATTAAATTTTAATGAAAGTTTTGCTGGTTACATCAGTCTGGGTTGAAGGTTGTTTTCTTTCAGGGCTTGAAATGCCTCACTCCAAGATCTTCTTGACTTGAGGGTTTGTGCTGAGAAGTCTGCCGTGATTCTAATGGGCTTTCCTTGATAGGTGAGTTGTGTCTTTTCTCTGACAGCTTTTAATATTCTGTTTTTATGCTGTACGTCTGAGATCTTAATTATTATGTGTCTGGGTGCGGATTTATGTTGATTGTGACTATTTGGTGTTCTATATATATCTCACTTATCTGCATATCAGATTCTTTGGGAAACTTTCTGCTATTATTTCTGTAAATACTTTATGTATGTCATTTGCCTGGATTCCTGTATCTTCGCTAATACCCATTATTCTTATATTGTTGGTCTTGGCATCATCATGAAGCTTCTGGATTGTCATTTCATGCTGCTTTGTTATTTTTAAAAGTTCTATCCTTTCCTGATCACTAAATGTGATCCTGTCCTCAAAGTCCGAAATCCTATCCTCAGCTTCCTTTAGGCAGTTTTGCATGCTTTCAATAGAATTTTTTGTTTCTTGGATGTCTCTTTGAGTTTGTTTCATGAATTCTGCTTGTTTTCTATATTGTTCATTCAATGTTTCAATCAGTTTCCCATGCTCATATACTTTTTTCTCTAGTTCTTCTTTAGCTGCATTCAACAACTCCTTTACTAAAGTTGTTGTTTCTATCTTTACATGGGAGAGTACTTCTAATTTGATTTCCTCTATAGCCTGATGCACTTGTTTTTTTATTTCACTGGCTATCTTTTCAGAGATTCCTGGTGTGTTACTTTTGGGGTCCTCTATTTCGACGTTTCCTATACTTGCTCCTGGTGAACTATATGTTTGAGACTGCGTTTTGCTTTTTTGTTTTGTCATTTTCACTCTGCCTGATGTTTTCTGTGTGTAGGAGGGGATCACACACACTCTTTTCAGACACACCAAAGTCTTACAGTTAGTTAGAGGGGGTTTTACTACTGGCCCTATTTATACCCTGTATACCTCTGTTTTAGGGGTATACCCATCACACTGATACAGTCAATCTGCTGTAGTCCAAGGTTTGCTAATGGGAGCAAAGTTCCAAATTTTCTCACACTACCTGGAGCCTGCTGAGACCTTCTGATGTTCCAGGTGGGAGGGCAGGCCCAGCTGAAGCAGTCCATGGCAGTTTTCAGTCTTGGGCAGGCCTCCTCGATGTTTCCGTTGGCAGGGTGGGCTTATGATGGAGGTTCTGGGCAGCTTACCCCTGATGCAGGCTTCTGCTGAGTTATCTAGCTGTTCTTTCAATCAGGTAGAGCAAATGGAAGGAAATACTGAACTTATAAAAACAGAATATTGAATAGAGCAGTACCATTAATCAGAACTGAGCAAAATAGTGATAAAAATATTTGCCTTCAAAGAGATGATAGAAGGAAATCCCCCTTACTTGCCACATTGTGTACATTCATCCTCCGGAGAGATACTCAGACCTCCGGCTCCCTGTTTCTGTTTCTTTAGAGGAGTTCCAGTCTTTGCTTATGCCCTAGATGTCCATCTCCAAGCTTCCAGTGGAGATGTTTCAGCTTTCCAGCTGAGACTCTTCAGCCTTCTGTCACAGAACCTTCTACTTCCTGATGCAGACTCCGACAAGGCTCTGCAATGAGTTCCAGGTTTTTCACCTTTGATTGAGTCATTAAGCTCGCCAGCATGCAGATGGTGCTTTTATGTTCTTCCACACCTGACTCTGTGGGCAACCACTGTAAGCTTACCTTGTAAATCATATATATATATATATATATATATATATATATATATATATATAATATTTATTTTGTTTATATTTTATAATATATAATTGCACATTATTTTTTATATTTCATTAATATGTTATTACATTGTAATATATTACATTATTGATATTATTATGATTGTTATATAATTATATTTATATTTTATTTTATTATTGTACAATATAGTATATTATTGTATTATAACATATTATATATTATATATATACTGACTGATGTAACAACTGACATTCTATAGTGTTCTATGCTGCTAAGCTATAATGTTTGGTAATTTAGGTGTCATATTAGTCTGTTTTCCACTGCTATAACAAAATACCAGAGACTGGGAAGATTGTAAAGGAAAAGTTTTATTTAGCTAGTTCTGCTGGTGGTTCAAGGGCATGAGCCTGGCTTCTATCTGTGTCACAATGGTAGGAGCTGAAGAAATCCCATATTGACATCCAGAATGAGAGAATCTGCAGAATCTAGAGATCAAGGAGAGGTAGAGTGAGAGACAGAGAGACAGACAGACAGACAGACAGAAACATACACCACACTTGTGTTTTATAACAACTACTCTTGTGAGAACTGACTGACTATATGAGATCAACAATCCTTTTCAAGGCCAGTTCTCCAATTGCCCTCCACAAGGTCCTACTTATTAAAGGTTCCACTACTTTTTACACTGCTGCACTGAGACCAACTTTCCAAAGCATGACTCTCTAGGGGACAAATCACATCCCAACTGCAGTAGATATATGAAATACATTTCGATTTACAGTATTTTTAGCATATGGTAGGTTTATCAGGATATTAACTATGTCATAACCTAAAAAGCATTTCTAATACATATTATTACAGTCCTGAAGACCAAGTTTATGAAAAGCATTTAGAATAATTCCTGACACATTGTAGAATGTAAAATTGATATTATTTTAATTGATTTAATACATTAGGGATAAAATCAATTAGAATATGATGAATGCAAACCTTATATGTGCTAGATTTCTGAAGTATTCCAATACAAATTTTTCTTCCTTTTTGGGATTTGGACTAAATGAGACATAAGAAACAAGAGTGCTAGAGATGGAAAAATTAAAATACTGTTTTTATTATTTATGATGTTGATACGGCACTTGTGCTTACATCTATGAGAAAATGGACTTCCTAATCCAGAAAGTTAAGATTAAGCAGATTTATTTGTCTTTGTCACAGTCGGCTTAGAAGCATGCAAGCATCCTCTGTAAGACTACACCCTTTTATCATGTGGCAGAAGATGGGTTGCCTCCGAGAGAAAGGGAAAAGTGAGAGGCTGGGCTTTCCCTGCCTGTTTTCTCCTTCCACATTCAGCAATAAAAGCTATTCAATCATTTGTAAGTGGGTTAAGTAGGACAAGACACAGAAGCCAGAATTATCTCATAGCAGAGTGAGTGCCTTCCGTATAGTAGCAAATAACAGAAAATGGAAACACCTTTGCATTTAGTCAGAAAAGCAGGTACTATTTCTTGTATTTCTGATGGGAGGCATTTAATGTAGTTATTGAGGCCATGAAGGAGCTAAGACATTTTATTCAGGATGATGGTGTAATTCAGAGGCTACAAGCAGCAGGAAGACATTACCCTACTTAAATAAAGGGAGGAGGTCATTCTACCAGAGCCCAGGCACTGCAATCATCCAGCAAGACTTAACCACGGGGGTCTTTCTAGCATGAATTACAGCTTCAGAGATACTGGCTGAAGCAGAGAGAAAAGGGAGAAATACCCTGGTTTATTTTTCCTCCAGTCTACTACAGAGTGACCTCAGCTGGCAGGTATGGCAGATAGTTAAAAGGGAAGGTTGGGAAAAACCCTGCAGGGTTAGTGAAGGATATATCTGTAGATAAACAGGACCAGGACTGGCATGCATATACACACACTCACACACACACACACACGCATGCACACACACATACACACACACGCCTCTGTTTCTATTTTGTGCTATTCTGCTTTTGAATTCTTTGTAGTGTGTCCATCAAAATACGTTTTGCAGATGGTATGATTTTAGCATTGCTTAAAGACATTGTAGAAATATATTGAGGAAAACTGAAAGTCAATGTACAATTTGGCACATTGTAAAAATTCTGGCTAACAGTCCCTGCAATACTTCTAGATAATAGATTTTTAGCCTACTCTCTGACAGTGCCAGATTATGGCCTGAATTTCCAATTTATTGTTGTCCTTTTGTAGAAAGACCAAGATAAAATTTAACATTTTGTGCTCAGAGTCCAATTCAATACAAGTTGAACAACACTGACACTCTCCTTACACAAGTCCCATGAATGTGTTAATGGGTAACTTCGAGCATTGATTGTTCTGTAGTGTTCCTAGAGTACTATCCCTCAGGAAAGTCTGACTACTGAATCTATTGTACATGTTTTCTGTTACTATTTTGCTTAATGACTTGTTTTGTCTAATCCTCTGTGTCAGTATCCTTATGGACTGGCACTGTGTCTTGAAAGTTCATAAACTCCTTAGGAGGCTAGCTAGTTGAAGCTAAATTGTATGCGTCTACTTTAAATGTCCATTACTATGTTGTTGCATAAAGTCTTCTTGGGAGCATTTCATTGTCAGGTTTGTTAGTGCTCACAAGCCATTTCTGGATGTTTTGAGCCAAAACAATTAAAGAAAGGAAGGCTCAGATTGCATTTGCTCTCTAGAAAATTGTGAGACCACTAGATTGGAACTGTTTCCTGTTGAGATCTGATATGAGAATCAGCTTATTGTAGAGAGATAAAGAGCCTGATGGCCTGGGCTCAGACCTTAGTGGAAAGCAAAATAAGCCAATTGTGTAACCTCTATATATTTTGGTTTCCATGGTGCTGAACTCTAAGCAGTGGTAAAATATCAGTGGGAACTATAACAAGAGAAGAAAAATGTGGTTGCTGGAGTTCCTTTTGTGGGAATTTTATCACAGAGAGTGCTTAATAAGGCATAAGAGATGGGAAAAGGAGATAGCACGAAGGGCACATTTACGTAATGATAGGCAATAGCAAAATTATCTTTTTCAGAAAAAGGCCCATGGGGATGGGAGTATAGCTCAGTGGCACAGTGCCTGCCTGAAAATCATGAGGTCCTCATTTTGATTCCCTATTGGGAAAAAAAAAAGAAAGTACAGAAAGAAAGAAAAGAAAAAGAATGAAGGAAGGAAGGAAGGAAAAAATAAAAAAAACAGTCCAGGAAATTATAGGAATTTTGTTTTGCTGATGCAAATTTGGGCTATCTTAAGAATATAGAGAAAAGGCTAAGAGCTAGCATTTTAGTCTTTCTCTACTCCTTAGAGATGCACTGCTAAGCTCCAGAATTCTTCCTAAAATAACATTAAACAACATTTTCCTACTACAAGGAATCAATGTATTAGCTTATCTGGTGTATATGCTTCATGATACAGATCAGTAAAATGGGGAGCTTATAAACTACAAGAAAAAATGAATTGAGCAGAAAGATTTCAATAAAAATTGTTATAAAGTTGTTAACCAGGTAACAGAAAGGATTGATAGAGAGCTTTAAAGTGTCTTGGATGTAGCCACTGCAGGAAGCGTCTAGGATGAAGGACAAGGGGAGAGGTCCAGGAAGACATACCCTGAAGCTATGAGGCTTGGACCCCTGATGAGGGAGGGTGCTGCTCGGCTGGTTCTGGTGCCTTAGCTAAGAGGAAGGCCCTCACTGCAGACTGATTGTTTGTGTTCCCCACATTCTTATGTGGAAATCCAGTCTCCAACATGAAGGACTCGGGACAGAGCCTTCACAAATAGCACTACTTTCCTTATAAAAGAGATGCCAGAGCTCCCTTAACCCACTGCCAAGTGATGAGAGTGGTCTATGCACATGAAAGTTCACCTTCAGCAGATGCCAAATCTGCCAGATTCTTCATCATGAACTTCCCAGTCTCTCCAGCTATGAGAAATACATTTCTGTTATTTGTAAGATACCCAGTTTGTGGTAGTTTTTAAAAATTTTTTTATAGTTTCCTGTCCAGACTAAGGCAGGTTTGGGGAGAGAGTAGGGTGCTCAGTCAGCTGGGCTCTTTGAGGTTGGGGTGGAACTTGATGAGGCTGTCTTGTACATTGAATAACTACTTTGAAGATAACAATACACGGTATATTCATTATTATTATTTTCTTATTATTTTATTGTGAATTTTTTTTGTTTTCATAAAAAAAAATCCTGCCACCTGAAATCAGTTGCTGCTATTGTCGATGTGGAGAAACGACACTGAATGGTGCACACAGAATGGAACCAGGAAGGAAGGAGCACAGCAGCCTTTCCCCTATGTGGCAAGTGCTGGTTGCAGAATTTCAGCTCCTATGTGGCAAAACAGGGTATTTAGAAAAGCGTCGGTTTGAAATGGAAAGAATTACCTAACTGGGAGAGCGACATTGTGAAACAGAATTGCAGAAGCTATGTAGTACAGATTGGCAGCTGGGTCTTGGGCAAATACTTTCCAGACACCTACTACCGGTAACTGGAATTACAGAAGTTTCTGTACAAAGCTATCATAATCTGGCCTGCCTCTGTGTTCAAAGAAGAGGCAAGGAGGCCAAATTATAGGCTAAATCATGTGACATGTGACATATCACAACTATGATGAGAGTTTGGGTACATAGAGAGGGGAACTAGAACAATAGGCAGTAAACCTAATAATTCTTTACTTTGCTAATTAGGTACTATCTGGGTAACTTAACTAATTGAAAATAGAAAAAGCAGAACCAATGTTTATATTAATTGAAAGGTAAAGTCAGTGTGGCACAGCTGTCAATATTTTCCTTAGAAATGTTTTGTCTAAATTAGTCTGCCTCAGTTTGTCAGTTCAGTACAATTACTTACTGAATTTTGAAGGATTCTGATGCTGTCAAATTCTGTATATTTCTTCATTCAAGTAAGCAATTGTGAATTTCTTTAACTGAAGGTTATCTTTTAGTGTTCTATAAAAGGGGATAATATTTTATAATTCTTGAATAATCTTGGTAGAAGGGGTGCACTGGTGATATTTTTAAAAAGGTATTCCAAATACTGAATTTCATTTTGTAACTTAGGCTGCAAATATTTGTTTTGTGCATACCATGCAAAAGTACTCTACTGTATTCTGGGGAATATAAGTTGATAAGATATGCTGTAGTAGCCATAATTGTTTGCTAACACATACAGCCATTCCTCTGCTTTTTCTTGCCCATAGGACTTGGATTTGGTCTGTATGTGACTGCTAAGTCTTTAATAGGTGTCCTTCAAAGGCCTGTAACTAAAGGTTTGGTCACCAGCCTGTGGCACTATTGGAAGGTGGTAGTACTTTTAGGAGGTGAAGCCTAGTAGATGAAGTTATATTATGGATGGGATCCTTGAAGGACATGTGGGGCCCAGATGTTTCTTCTTTCTCTCTCGTTTTGCTTCCTGGCATTCATGAGGTGAGAAGGCCTCTTTTGCCGTGTGTTCCTATCATGACAGAGTGGGCTGCATGGGCCCAAAGAAACAGGACTGAGTAATCATGGAGTGAAATCTCTGAAACCTGGAGGAAAAGTGAAGCTTTCCTCCAAGTGATTCTTTCACATCATTTGTTATGATGATGGAAAGCTGACTAACATAGTAGTAAAAGTTTATCTAGTCCCCCAGCAAATCACGATTGGTTTATATTCATTATAACAATCCTCTTCCCCTTTGCTATGGTTTAGGGTGAGGTTTCTGACCAATTCAATGCAAGGTAAATTCTGGTAGGGGGTTCTGGGAAGTATTTTTTTTTTTGGTAAAATGCATAAAATGTTCTATTGAACACAGTTGTTCAAGGACATGATATTAAGAGTTATGGGAACTATCTGTAAACTCTAAGATGACAGCCCCCAAATCACATAGATGTCAACTGGAGCCCAGCCACATTGGTTCACTGAGTTGATTACTTTTACTTTTTTTTTCAAAATTTCAAAATTTCAGGTAATAATATCTTTATCATTTTACCCATTTTTAGTTTGTTTCTCTGTTAGTTGAAACCGTCATCTCTGTCTCACAGTCTTCTGGAGGAGGTTATTACACAAAGTTTTATTTATTCAAAAAATGTTATAGATAAGGAATAATACTTTGCTACTTGTATATCAGTCTGAGTAGACAATGAAGTTTCAAGGATCAGCTTTTATATAGGTGTATGGCATAGAGATACAAGGATATCTTGCCCTATGGAGGATCCTCTGTCTTTTTAAGAGAATCATCTCCATGGACATCCAATAGAATCGGGAATCTTTTTCATTTCTGCTTCATGAACTTGGCTCTGTTCCACCTACCTTTATTTCTTTCCTTAGGATTTCCTGATAAGCGATATCTGGGCTCCCTGTATACCACCAACTCCTGAATATAAGACTTTTTAGGGATGTGCTGAAAGGTGACTTATTGCTTGACATTAACTAGGCATTTTTTTAATGGATGCTGATGTTGATTTGGGGTGATGTGTGGCAGTGTCATACTTTGTTTGTCAGGGAAGATGCCTCCTGGGTATATTCAATCTGAAACTAACTACATGTTATTCATACAATATTCTCCAATGATATAATTAAAAAATTTACAATAGAGGATATATACATTGAAAATAAAAGTGTTCAATCTAATTGAAACATAAAAATAAACATAAGGAAGTGTTTTTTGTTATCAAGTTTACAAAGAGTTAAATGTAGTCAAGTCAGTGCTTTTAAGAGTTGGTAATATATAGCTGTTCCTCTGTATCCATTGGTTCCATATCCACATATTCAACTAACTATAGGTTGAAAATGTTTGTAAAAATCCTACAGGGACAACCAACTATGGATTGAAATTTTTGAAAAAAAATTCCATCTTTCCTGAATATGTATATCTTCCTTGTCATTATTCTCTGAATGATACATTGAATAATACATAACACTTAAAGGTTTAGAAAAGTCTTATGTATAAAGCTGCTTGTTGCAACATTATTTATAGATAACAGACAGAAACAAAGCATTCAACACCAGGGAAAGTGAATATATTTTAATATACTCATGAGATGACTGCAAATATGAAAAGTATGCAACATAAAAATTAAAGCTGTACAATTCTATTTTCCAAGTGAAAGGTTTTAAGTATTATCAGAAAGAATCAAGTTAAAAATTGTACATGCTACATATTATTATATCTTTACTATAAAAGTAATGAAATGGGAGAAGCATGGGACTTTAGCAAAAGATCTCTCTGAATATGAATGATTAATATATTCTTCTATGTACTTCTGTATTTTCTAAGACTTTTACATGAAGCACGTATGATTTTCATAATCAGGAAAGAAATAAGAATTCAAGAAAAAGTTTAAGTTAAAAAGTGTTTTGAACTACTGCTTAGTTTCTATTCTTAAAAAGGAACTTTCTACTGCTTTTATTTTTCATTTTTTAAAAAAATCAAATCACAACAGTAAAAAGCCTCTTCAGGACCCTAAATTTCAAATGCACAACGAAATGCAAGGGGATGTGGTGAAACTTTTGTTCTTTCTCCTATTGTTATCATGACATTGCATCCATAACTGGTAATTTTCTGCTCTCAGGAAAACTAGGTACTGTAGAAACACCTCTGACTGGTGTCTCAAAACATTTCCTTCTGTTTCGACAAAGATGTGCTCATATGGTTTTTTGATATGTATCTTTTCCTGTTATAGTTTGATTTTCTTTTAAAACATGTGCTTCTGCTGATGAATAGGTATATTTGAAATGCCTGTCACCTTGGTTGGGGGGCTAGGTGGCAAGGGGCTTGGCAGTGATGGGGAACTTCTTAGAGCTTTCAACGATAGCGAACAGCCTGCTGCGGCACATGTGCCATTGATTTGCCACCACTGGACTAGGAAATAAGTGGAATGAAAAAATCAGTCCCAGTGGTTTGGGAGCACACAGTTTACATCTTATTGCATTTTGAAGATTTCCTTGGTTTCTTGGGGCCAAATCTTTGAACAATTACAAGCTAATTGGGCTCGTTTGGTATACACTTATATTTCGCAAATATAGTGTAGGACTTGAATCACTACATTATGTACTGCATTCAAGTTTGCATGAAAGGGTAAAATTTTAAAAATCATTTTTTATTTTAAAATAACATACACTGATTACTTAATATAGAGGGCTTTGTATAAGTTTCCTATTGCTGCTACAACAAATTATCAGGAGCTTAATGATTTAACACATATTTGTTTCCTTATAGTTGTGGAGGTCCAAGGTCCAAAGTTGTCTCACTATGGCTATATTCCTCTCTGGAGACCCCAGGGAGATTTCATTTTATTATCTTTTCTTCTGGAAATTGGCTACATTCCTTGGTTAATTGTCTCCTCCCCCCATCAGCAGTGTAACAAACTTAATTCTTTCTGCAGCTTTCATTTGCCTTTGCACTGTAAACTCACATATACAGATTCCAGCAGACAGAACTTAAATATCTTTCGGGTTAGGGTCTTATGCTGTCGCCCCTGCATAGTTCCAAAAAAGTAAAAAACATAAATGAAAATATTTAACTCAATCAACAGAAGATAAAACAAATTAACATTCTGCCAAAGGTTTTTTCTTATGACTTCCTCTTTGTCACAGGAAATCACTTTTAGTAGGTTCTCAAGTGTTTCTGCAGGCTTTCTTTTATAAACAATATGTAGTAACCTTGTTCCTTGTTTCAACTCTGTCTCTCACCTTTCCTTCTTGGGCAAAGGGAAAATAATAGTGGGTAATATTTGTTATGGTTTGGATGTGGATGTACTGTGTTCCCCCAAGGGCTGATGTGTTAAAATTTAATCCCCATTGGGAGGCATTGAGAAAATGGAAACTTATTCTGACTATGGCATTTAAAAGTGAGGCTTTGGAGTGGATTTGAGTAAATAAGGTCCTCAGAGTAGAGACCCCATCACCGAACATTGATGGGGTCTTTAGAAGAAGAGGGAGAGAGATCAAGAAAGAAACATATATGAACATGCCTTTTCTCTTACTGTGTCACACCTTGTGCTACCTTGGGATTCTGCCAGTAAGAAGGTTGTTGTGGAGTGTAACCTCTTGATCTTGAACCAGAAATATGAACGAAACATGGCTCTATAAGTTAACCATCTTCAGGTATTTCATTATAGTAGCAACTTGAAGCTGTCAAATTAGGATCACCTATCATTAGATATTTTGTTAAACAAAACAGTAAATAGTCTGATACTTAAGGCCCTGTTAGTCAGGATTCTATTACTTGCAGGCAAAGGCAACTTAAATAATACAAAACTGATCATCATTATTAGAAAGAAGAGAACTCTATCATGTAACAAAATTGCTGCCCTGCCCTTAAAGATAGACATAGATGAACTGCAATATTATGAGAGTAGCCTAAATGCAAGTGGCTCAGCAACCCTTTTACAGTTACTAGGCAGAATTTTTCTGATGCAGGTGATATAGGAGAATTGTCACAAAGTGTTGTATACTGCAGATATAAAGATGGCCATAATTCTCATCTCTGTGTGCTCATTGTCTTCTAATACCATATTTCCATTCTTCCATTTAGGGGGAGTCCATTCCTTGAATCATCACTTAACCATATATTATTTCCTCAGGCTACTGTAAAAACTATCACGAACTGGGTGGTCTAAAGTAGCAGGAATTTGTTCTCACATAGTACTCAGAGATGTTCTACATCAAGGTACTAGCAAGATGATGGTCTTTTGAAAGCCTCTGGGGAAGTATCTATGCCATGCCTTTCTTTTAGTTTCTGGGATTATTCATAATCAATTACGGCTTTCAGTAATTACCTTGCAACAATTCTATTTCCAAGTAAAGTCACACTATAAGATTCTGGTAAGGATATGAATTGGGGTGGAGGGATATATAACCCAAACATGAATTAGCCTCAGTTGAGCTGGCCCTGGACTGAAAACATCTTCTAGGTGATTCATACCATTATAAGAAATAATACATGTTAGTTGGTTGTTAATTTCTTATGCAGCAAAAGCTAACTGATTTGGGTTCTAATATGGAAAAGACATCTGATTCAGGGGAAATTTTATTTGGAGGTCCTCAGAGTAGAATAATCTCCGAGGAGAATAATCTTGAGATTCTTCCCAAATTTAAAATATTGTGGTTTTAGGATTGTTTTTTCTGGTCAGTACCTGGACATTATAGGAAGGTATGTTACTGTTGAATATATCTAAGAACTTTTCAATAACAAGATCTTTCAAACATGTACTTGACTGCCATGTAACGAGAATATTTTTAAAGACAAATATTATTTGGAAGGCAGAATTAGAGTGACTAATATCTAATAAAATCCAAGACTTCAGAAAAGGAGTTTGGATGTTAGAATTGTAGAACTGGAAAAAAAATCATTGATGATTGAACATTGTTTTAATGCATTGTATAGATAAGAAATTATGGAAAAACTATAAATTCCTTAGCATAGTCTAAAAATTATAACTCCTGGGATAATTGCAAGTATCCTTTAAAAACTGATCAATGGACTATGAGTTAACAGTGAGCCTTTGAAAGTGGGATTTGTCACTGCCATCTCTATTTCATTTTATTTCTATAGTTTCCAGAGTTAGAAACATAGTGGTTTCTTGCCAACTGGTTAATCAGTATGGAATTGAAATGGAGCTTGGACTAGTCCTAAAAGTGATAGACTAAAGCCAAATATGGGTTCACTGGGCATGACTTTTGAGTGAGGTGATTATTTCTCAATATGACAACAAATAATGGTAGTGGAAAATAGATGGGGAGACTTGAGCAACCTGACCTAGTAAGAAACTTTTAAGAAACATCAGTAGGTTGGAACTTTGGGCACTAGGAAAACAGGCAGCCTACATGCTGCCCTGGTGAGCATCTGGGGGCCTGGCAAGCCTCTGGCACACCAGGGCGAGAACTATCAGCGATGCCTGAGCTTTGCATCATGCTGGCACTTTGGGCGCGGGGAGAACAGGCAGCGTATTGGCTGCCCTGGTAAACAGCTCGGGGTCTAGCAAGCCGCCGGTGCACCTTTAGTGGGAACTATCAGTGATTCCTGAGCTCTGCATCATGTTGGAACTTTGGGTGCTGGGAGAACAGGTGGCCTACTCACCTCCCAGGTAAGCAGCTGGGGGCCTGGCAAGCCACTGGGGCACCAGGGCGAGAACTATCAGTGATTCCTGAGCTCTGCATCATGCTGGAACTATGGGCACTGGGAGAACAGGCTGCCTACTGGCCACCCTGGTAAGCAGCTGGGGGCCTGGAAAGCCATTAGCGCACCAGGGCGAGAACTATCAGTGATTCGTGAGCTCTGCATCATGTTGGAACTTTGGGCGCTGAGAGAACAGGTAGCCTATTGAACGCCCAGGTAAGCAGTTGGGGCCTAGCAAGCTGCCAGCGCACTGGGACAGGAACTATCAGTGATTCCTGAGCTCTGCATCATGTTGGAACTTTGGGCGCTGGGAGAACAGACAGCTTACTCACCACCCTGGTAAGCATCTGGGGGCCTGACAAGCCACTGGTGCACCAGGGCGAGAAGTATAAGCGATTCCTGAGCTCTGCATCATGTTGGAACTTTGGGCACTGGGAGAACAGGCAGCCTACTCACCATCCTGCTAAGCAGCTAGGGGCCTGGCAAGCCTATGGCTCACTGAGGTGAGAACTGTCAGTGATTCCTGAGCTCTGCATCATGTTGGAACCTTGGGGGCTGGGAGAACAGGCGGCCTACTCACCACCCTGTTAAGCAGCTGGGGGCCTGGCAAGCCACTGGTGCACCAGGGCAGGAACTGTCAGCGATTCCTGAGCTCTGCATCATATTGGAACTTTGGGCGCTGGGAGAACAGACAGCCTACTTGCCGCCCTGGTAAGCAGTTGGGGCCTAGCATGCCACTGGCAAACCGGGGCAGGTACTATCAGCGATTCCTGAATTCTGCATCATGTTGGAACTATGGGCAATGGGAGAACAGGCGGCCTACTTGCCACCCTGGTAAGCAGCTGTGATCCTGGCAAGTGTATGGCCCACCAGGGCGAGAACTATCAGCGATTTCTGAGCTCTGCATCATGTTGGAACTTTGGACACTGGGAGAACAGGCCGCCAACTGGCCGCCCTGGTAAGCATCTGGGGGCCTGGAAAGCCACTGGCACACCAAGGTGAGAACTTTCAGAGATTCATGCGCTCTGCATTATGTTGGAACTTTGGGCGATGGGAGAACAGGTGGCCTACTGGACACCCATGTAAGCAGCTGGGGGCCTAGCATGCCGCTGGCGCAACAGGGCAAGAAGTATCAGTGATTCCTGAGCTTTGCATCATGATGGAACTATGGATGCTGGGAGAACAGGTGGCCTACTCACCGCCCTGTTAAGCAGCTAGGGGCCTGGTAAGCCACTGGTGTACCAGGGTGGTAGCTATCAGCGATTCCTGAGCTCTGCATCAGTTTGGAACTTTGGGTCCTGGGAGAACAGGCAGCCTACAGGTCGCCCTGCTAAGCATCTGGGGGCCTAGCATGCCACCTGTGCATCGACGTGGGAACTTTCAGTGATTCCTGAGCTTTGCATCATGTTGGAACTTTAGGTGCTGGGAGAACAGGAGGCCTACTCGCCACCCTGGTAAGCACTTGGGGGCCTAGCAAGTCGTCGGCGCATTGGGGCAGGAACTATCAGTGATTCCTGAGCTCTGCATCATGTTGGAAATCTGGTTGCTGGGAGAACAAGTGGCCTATTTGCTGCCCTTGTGAGCACCTGGGAACCTGGCAAGCCACTGTCGCATGAGGGCGAGAACTATCAGTGATTCCTGAGCTCTGCATCATGTTGGAACTTTGGGCTCTGGGAGAACAGGTGGCCTACTCGCCACCCTCGTGAGCAGCTGGGAACTTGGCAAGCCACTGGCGCACCAGGGCGAGGACTATCAGTGATTCCTGAGCTCTGCATCATGTTCGAACTTTGGGTGCTGGGAGAACAGGTGGCCTACTGGCCACCCTGGTGAGCAGGTGGGAGCCTGGCAAGTCACTGGCGCACCAGAGTGAGAACTGCAATTGATTCCTGAGCTCTGCACTATGTTGGAACTTTGGATACTGGGAGAACAGGTGGCCTACTGGCCGCCCTGGTAAGCAGCTTTGGCCCTGCCAATGTGCGGGCTAAGAATCAGACATTGATCCACTCCCCCACTCCTGTTAGCAAGTTGGCACCAGTGGTCTGAGTATCTTTTTGGAGGATAAATGTATACAGCATGGCAAGTAAGGGGGATTTCCTTCTACCATCTCTTTGAAGGCAAATATTTTTATCACTGTTTTGCTCAGTTTTGATTAATGGTACTGCTTTATTCAATATTCTGTTTTTAAAAGTTCAATATTTCCTCCTGTTTTCCTCTACCTAATTGAAAGAACAGCTAATGTGAACAAAATGGGCTCTACTATTGAGCCCCTTGCTCGCGTCCTGGTGACCTCTGAGGTTCTGTGGTAGTTTTACTGCACTGCAGTCGCATGGGTTTGTTCTGTCATGTTCTGCTGTATTTTGCTACCTTCAAAAAAAAAGTAGATAGGAAAGTAACAAAATACCTCCAAAAATCTCCCAACTGCCCCAAAGCTGATCCATGGATCATGGATGAGGAGAAACTCAAAAACAAGACAACAGAATTATATAAGGTGATTAAAAGTATGTAACAACAACAAAACAAGTCAGTAAGATACTGAGCAACCTGAAAAATGATATAATTAAACAGATAATGGACTTAAAAAGTAAAAAGAAGAAAAGAAAATGCTCTAGAGGATACAGCTGTATATATGTTTAAGTGTGTAGGATTGATAACCATGTTGATAAGTTGTTACTGGGTCATTGAACTTCTTTCCAGTCTCACTGTTTGAATGTCCACTTTGTATGCTTTAATTTTGTAACTTTAACAACTAGGTCTAAGAAGACAATATGTAATTTATCAACCAGTGATTTCTTACTGTTTTTTTTCTGAAATTCTATATTGTTTCTACCCCTTTTTCTGTTTTGTTTTTTTTTTCTCTTTAAATAAAAAAAGAAAAAAGAAACATCAGTAGCTGTAATGTATTATTGGAATGTGGTATGTTGATTACAATCATGCTAATTAAAATGTGAAGGGGATTTAATTTATCAATATGATGATTGTATTTTTTCATTGATATTAGACTTTCATCAGGATTCAGCTGTATGATTTTTTATGCAATTTTAAGTTAAAAAATTTAAACTCCAGTGTGTTGGAGAAAGTGTTCTGATGATCTCTAACTTTTTTTCTAGTAGTAAAATTGTATTACTGCTTGGAGCAATAATATTAGATAATAAATCAAGAGATCAAGAATTCTTTAATTCATTTGTATTTCATTTGGATAGTAAAACTATAACTAATTGAATCCATTCTGAATGCCTTGAACTGAGAAAATAATTTTATGTTTATGTTGATTGTAATGACCATATTGTACAGATGAAAATTTGAGGCTTAGTAGAATGTTTAAACAATTGCCCAAGGTCACAAAACTAATATAATAACTTGATTTCTGTATATCACTTTTCTCATCTTTAAAATAGATATTTAATTATCCTACTCAGTGCTTAGTAATTTATATAGTTTAATTATTGGCAAAGAATGTACAGAATCCACGACACAATATTTTGCCTATAATTTGCCTTAAAGAAATTTCAGTATTAACAGTGCTATCTATGTGCATTAAAAAAAATCCATAGTTTATGGTATTTATATTACATTGGAAATACTCTAAGAAGAATCAATAACCATTTGAGATAGTTAATTTGCATTATAAGAATAGTCATTAAAGTTTATATCAGAATTTATTAGTTAGCATAAGGACAATAGAAATAATTTTTTTCTTGATGTGTAAAGGAGTGGTTACTTGTTTGTATGAACTCAATTACTCTTACACTATTTCAGCTACGCAATCCATTTATAGTAGGGTCCAGATCCTGCTCTCTTACCCATTCTGCATCACTTTATGGAGGATTCTCTGTCTTCATCCGGCTCCAAGCCTGGATGCTACAGCTTTCAGAATATCATTATATTTTGCGTAGCATGGGGCTTTCATGAAAGACATGGGTCAGTGTGCCTGAGAGAAGAGAGTGACATATCCTTGGAGCTACAGTAACAGGTGTATGACTTGGATGGTTTAGATCTGAGTATTCCAAAGCCTCATTTATTTGGATGGTGAGTGGATCCTGGTAGCTCTATAGCTGACTTGTTATCCGCCAGTGGGGCCCAGTTGGAAGTGGGTCACAGTGGAGCATGACCTGGAAGGGTATATCTCCCTCCTAGGTCCTCCTTTCTCACTCCACTTCTTGGGTGCCATGATGGGAGCAGCTTTTCTCCACGCTAAACCCTTCCATCATTCCATTTCTGCATTTGAGTCTGCCAGCCATGAACTAGAACTTCTGACACTATGAGTCAAAATAAACCTTTTCTCCTTTAAGTTGTGGGTGTCATATATATTGGTTCTGTTTTGTTACCTATGTTCCCATTTGTTGCAAGAGTGTATTAGGCAATTTTCCAGTCATTGGCACATCAACAGCTTCACAGAGAAAGCTGGCTCAGGTTTTCAGGGAATTTGTAGCAGAAGGCTGTGGCAGAGCAAAGCTGTTTTGTTTATGGTAGCTGGGAAACAGAGCTGAGGAATTTTGCCAGGCAGGAAGGCACCAGGGACTATGTATATCCATATCTATATCTATATGATGGGTATTACCCAAGGTCACACCTCCATGACCCACCCAAACACACCCAGAAGTGTGATTTACTATTGTGCTAGATTTCCAAGTCAGTGAAGTTGACACTTACGTTTAACTCTTACAAAGAGGCATAACTTCTTCAATCCAAGCCAAAGCAAATCTAATTCTCCTTATCTTATAATCTGCTTTTCCTTAGAAGATATCAGCACTCTTTCTTGATTACAGGAAAAGATTCAGGTTTCTGAGCCAGCAGTACAATCCGACCCTTAGCTTTGGACTCTCCATTACTCTATCCTATGTTATAGAGACAGCCCTCCTGACTTAGTCTTTCTCAATTGTACTCTGAGTGCATGTGAATTCTTTTCCTTTTAATGTAAATAATACCAATTTTTCAAATTCTAGTCTCCATGCACATCCTATGATGACAAGATATATTATTTTCATGGTCATAATAATTTCCTTTCATAGTACTATGTCTTCTAGTATTCCTTTTGATATTCAATTGTATGCAATCTTGCATAGACTCAGAAAATGCATGTGCTAACTTTCCAGCTAGATTATAATCAAACAGCAAGGAATACCACATAATATCTTTCTTTTACAATTTAGCAGTATCCAATCCACTACTAGGAACATGATTGAAATTGAGAATTCATTCTAATCATCCCTCACCACATGTAGCACAGGTAGCAATTCCATTTTTAAATGTTTGCTAATCCTGCAAGTCAAGGAAAGCTAATACCTTCTTGGGAGTGGTATTACTAATACTTCTTGGCACTGCAAGTTTTGTAGACTGCCAAGAAAAGAAAAGAACAGAACAGAAAAAAAAAAGAAAAGAAAAAGTATATCAAACCATTTAATGACATCGAAATATGCAAAACACAATGTACAAATAAATTAAAGTCATTTGCTCAATAGCACCTACATGTTCATCTTCTAAGCAGATTTAAAGTCTTCATAGTTAGGAGTAAAATATGACACTTTATGTCATGAAAATATTCAAATGTGTAATGTTTTGTCTCACAAATATCATGTGTGATAATTTTTGTATAACATGAAGTTTTGTCTTTTATCCCAATCTATGCAGACTTTAATTCTGTGTCCATGCCCAACAAAATAGATAGACATGTATCTGGACTGTTCCAATGGTCTCTTCCCTTGCATCACAGTGTGTGGGGTTGGTGACTGAATGACTGAACTTGCTTTCAAGCCTCTTTTTCTAACCTACTTGTTGATTCTATTATATTTGCTGACAGTTATTGCTAAAATGATACGTTGGAAATGGGTCTTTTCCTACTATTCCTAGCACAGACAAAACATTGCAGACATTGTTGCTTATTCAAGACCAGTTTAAATCCTGCTTCTTCTATAGAACCTTCCTACACTTGGCTATATTCCTTTCCCTTGTCTATCTCCCTGCAATATTTGTTGTTCCTTTTCTTTGCCTTCCCATAATATTTTGTAGAATTTGTAATTTATGGCCACTTACTAGAGTTTTCTAAAATTACTTACCTGCTTTACAATTACAAGTATAAAGATTTACTGAGTGGCTAAACCTGATCACTATTTTAAGCTTTATCTTAGGATGGTGCAGGGCTTTTAGGTTTTATTCGGACTTTGTCATAGAGTGTTTCAGGTCCTTATGACTTTGGTTGTGGCTAACACCAGGAAATCTGTACAAGTACTTTCCGACACAATATACCAATATGGTGCTTCTCATCCCTTAAGCCAGAGAACATGGAAGAGAAAGTCCTATTAGGTGTTAGTACCCATACCCTTCTGTCTGGCAGAAGCAGGTGCATGCTAATAGAGTGAAGGTAAGGGGCTGGCTTGGGAAGATGAGTACATAGTAGATTGCTGGTGATTCTCTTATGTTTAGCAAAAATGATTCTTCAAGGATCTGACAATATCAGAATTATTAGTGAGCATCTTCCTTGTGACCTGGGCTTCCATGAAAGAGATAAGTTTTTCCCTTTGGTAGGATGCTTATTGGATGGAATTTGTGCTCACCTTCTCCACTACCCACTTCAAGCCAACTGAGAAACACATTCCTTAAAGTTAAAGCTAACACTTAACATTATTCAAAAATAGTTCACAGTTTAACTATGCACTTATATAATAAGTAATGTTTGCACCTAGTAAGTGCCAGACATTGTTCTAAAGAGTATAAATATATCTATAACGTATTTATTGTGCAAAAAATTCCGTGTAGTATGTACTAGAAAAATGAACCACAAAATAGTTAAATTTTATGTTTAAAGTCACATAGTTAATAAATTCCACAAAGGGGAACTCAGATATCTCTTTTAGAGTTTGTGCAATAGTACAATGCTGTACCATTGGTTTCCATGGTGTGTAAAGCTAGAAGAAAGACCATAAGTATTTTCTGGTATTTCCTCCAGCTACAGTGAAATTTCTTTTAGATTCCTTGATTTCAGGAATTAGGTCAGTTCCCTTCCTAATTTGCAAGACTAATTAAGGGTAAGGTCAAAGAGGTTCATGGGGCCATATTTCATAAGGGGTTACTAAAATCTGGGATGGTACTCATAGTTCCTTAAATAGTTACTCTGCTGAAGCCTTAACCTACTATACCACTGAATGTGAACTTATTTGGAAGTAGGACCATTGCAGATGGAGTAGAGTGGGCTCCTAATTCAATACGACTAGTGTCTTCATAAAAAGGGAAAATTTAGATTCAATGACATGAGTAGGGAGAACACCAAGTGACAATGAAAATAGAGATCAGGGAGGTGCTTCTGCTTGCCAAAGAATGCCACAGATAGTAAGTAGGAAAGGAGGAATCCCACCTTATCTAGATCTTGGGATTTAAGCTTGAAAGACTGTGAGACAACACATTTCTGATGTTAAAGCCACTCAATTTGTAGTACTTTGTCATGGTAGCACTACTGAATGAATACAGTTCTCATAATTTACTGAATGGAGGGTAGCTTCATGTGGCCGAAGTGGAATGTCTCGGAGATTTTATCTTTATTTTGTCTGGAACATCATCCAATGATAGAGCTTCTTTTAAATTCCTGTGGTTTTTGAGAGACGGAACCTCATGTGATGTATGAGGTGTGATTGAAATGTACAGTGAATGTTTAATTAAAAATTTAATACAGCAAGCAACACATTGCCATTAAATTCCTCCAAAATCTTCCCCTTGCTTCAAACACATCATTCTTTCCACTTTCTGAAGCAGTTCTGGGAGTCCTTTTCCATGAGTGTCTTTCTCAGGAGTGATAAGAAAAAAAGTGGGGATTGTCCTTGTTGTGTGTCACTCCCCAGAAAAGCAGGCTTACAAAATTATTATGGTGTGTCTTCACTGAATTTATTCACTACACTTGGCATCTTGTAACTTCATGACAGTGAGGCATTCATGACTGCACAACTAAAGACACTCACCAAAGAGGACTAACATGATTCCATCAGAAAGTGGTTGGTAACTGTATGTGAGGAAAGGAGTATTTTGAGGATTAATAGCCATGTATGTTTTATGGTAATAAATTAAAAATAATTTAAACATTCACTATACTTTTCTGTCATACCTAAGGTACACTTAAAAGGGTTAGGTGCTCCTGAAGACTCTTGAAGGCAAATATTGACACAGGACTTTTTATTTCTGTATAAAAATTGTTCCCACATTTTCTAACATATTTTCTAGGAATTTCTATAAAGCCTAGATGTTTTGAAGTTCCTGGAATTTAATTTATAATTGTTTAACTGCTAAAACTAGAAATGTTGGTTGGTAATTTGCCTTCATTTTTTTCAGAAAAATTTAAATAAATAAATTCAAATAGTTTATATCAGTATGAATATTTTTCTAACTTTGAAGTTTAGTAGTGTAAATAATTTGCACCTGAGATGTGTTTGTGGCATGTGTGGTCAAATGCTTTAGGGGAGTAGTAAATGATACTTTATTCTAAGGAAAAAACATTTTAAAAGTACCTTGAGAACACTTTGTTTTTTGAAGGTTATGGTTATCAAGCATAGCTCTCACAAGAATTTGTAAGATTTCAATTGTTGACCTGATAAACTTTACTTTTCTAATTATACTTTGAAAAACATTGAAGAATGTGTAGGTTGGAAGACTTTGGTCATCATGAAAATATTCTGCTTACAAAAGAAATAGGTACATCTTTTAGTGATGTAGTTACAATCTCAGAGTTTAGCATTTTAAAGTTCAATGCTGTGTGATTTTTTTTGACTCTTGAGTTTTTCTTAGAACTTTTGATAGTGTTAATTATGCATGTGATAGTTGACTAAGTTTATTTCCCAGGGAGAATGAAAATATTTGAGATTTTACAAATAATAGATATCTTTCTACACTTTACTTATTACATTTATCATTTTAAAAAGTTAACTAATTGTCTAGATATGTTCACTAATAGGTAACACAGAGTACTCTGTAACACTTTTTTAAAATCAGGGATATTTATATAGATATATTAAATCAGGGATTTAAACAGTACTCTTTTTCCATGATTCTGCCATTGCTTATAGAATCACATATCAGTTAAATTTTCACTTATTTCCTATACTTGGAGATGAAGCAGGGAACAAAGAAGTGTATAGCAGGTTACTATTTTCAGAGAATTTATCAGGAACCTTAAAAGGAAACATACAGGGAGACACAAACACACTAGCAAACCATATGTTGAGTTATTGTTATGTAAACGTTGTGGAAGTAGATATCAGAAAAGAATAGTCACTGAGACAAGGTGGTCAAAAAGATTCGGCAGGGAAATGGGAATGGGCTATAAGAGGGGGAATAAGATGAAAAGAGAGGGCACAAAGGCCATGAAAAGGCCAAACAGGCATTGAAAGACTGTACAAATGTAACCCTAGTGAAAAGGAAGAGTTGGATTTCTGAGGACAGCCCTCCATAATATAAGGACAGCTCCAGAGCCTTCAGGATGGGAAATGTTGGCTTGGCGGGTGGATCACAGAAAAGACAATGGAAAGGGTGTAGGACCTCATAGAGACAGAGTGAGACTGTAGCCTAATGGCTGCAAAGATCTGAGCTCAAATAGGGGTGAGCATGGATCTGACTGTTAGAAATTAAAATGCTATAAAATATTTTGAGCAATTAAATGTAGAATTGGTGACAAGGAGCTGAAGAAAAACAGTCATGTAACAACTATAATTACAGAGTCAAGGATACCTTTATTTAACTGAAACTAAATGATCTTCATATAACTCCATATCTCATTCTTTATGTTCCGATGATAGACATATACATCACAAGAAAACAAATTTCTTATCAAAGATTTATTAGAAAACATACAATAAAATTCCAAAGATGTGTTGCTCATTTCTCTGCATTTGGCATTTCTTTCATTTCAAGTATGGTATATTAGCTGATACTCAATATAATTATAGAAATTGATACTGAGTAGTGGCTCAGACTATAAAGACAATATTGAAGGAATTCATTTTATATTTTGCTCTCATCGAAAATTTCTGAAACATAGATGATTCACTTATTTGAAGATCTTTTGTGACCTCTATTGTCCCTAAAATGAGGTCGAAAATAATAAAACAGTATACAAAAGGTAAGTAAATATTGAGCTCTTGAGTTTAACCAACTCAAGTCTTGCTTTTCTTACCATCAGTGTAAGAATTTGGGCAAGTTATTTAACTTTACATTTGCAGTTTGCAAAAACAACAACAGCAACAATATTGAGAAGAAAATAGCCATTCATAGAATTATTATGAATATAGTAAGAGTTCAATCACAACCATATAAAGAGAATATTATGCAATCAGTGCTCAGTAGAACTATTATTTTAAATAGATTTGTATTAGTGTAGATCTATTGCCAATCATCTTCTGTAGTAGTTTCTTTTCTCATCTTCATCCTGCTTATGTTGTTATCAAGTTGAATTCTCTTTTTATCCATGCTTTATACTTTCTGCTTCTTTGCTTTTATTTATACTGTACCATCCACAAGATTTCTCACTTGTTACTCCAATATTTTTTCAGGACCTTATTCATCCTTTCAAAAACTAGTTGAAGAAGTCACTTTCTCAAAGAGAAGTCTGATACCAGCTCTTCTGAATTTTCACAATAGCTGTATCTCTTGGGGGCACTATATGATTCACACTTCAGTAGTTGTAAATAACAGCATTCACACTAAGTAGCAAAAGAATTTATTAGAGATTATTAAACAAGCACAGAGAATCTCTGCAAGACCTAGGTAATTTTATTCAGAAGCTGCACAGCTAGGAATAATGCTCACTTGCACCACAAGTGCTGGTTTAGTGAGATCACTGCTACCATTCCTGTTCTGCATGGTGTTGACAACTGGTACTCCTCATGTTAGTCAAATTTAGACCATATGGAAGCAGCATAGCTCTGAGTGTGTGAAAATGCACTACACACATATACACATCCTCTCCCACCCACATACAAATTTTTTGTGTTTCCTATAGTACTTTGTTTATTATTATTATTTGTATTTAAAGAGGAAAAAAGCAAAACAAAAAAAGATGTAGAAGCAATACAGAATTTCAGAAAAAAAGTAAGAAATTACTAGTTGATAAAGTACATATTGTTTTCTTAGACTTAGTTGTTCAAGTTACAAAGTTAAAGCATATAGAGTGGAATTCAAACAGTGAGGCTGCAAAAAAGTTCAATGATCCAATAACAACTTAGCAACATGGTCATCAATCCTACCCACTTAAACATAAATGCAGTCATATCCTTTAGAGCACTTTCTGTTCCTCCTTTTACTTTTAAAAAAAATTTTTTTAAAGAGAAATGAAAGCAAGTAAAGGGTAGAGATAATACAGAATTTCAAAAAAAAAGATAAACAATAAGAAATCACCAGTTGATAAATTACATATTGTCCTCTTAGAAATAGTTATTCAAGTTACAAAATTAAAGCATACAAAGTAGATATTCAAACAGTGAGAGTGTAAATAGCTATGCATGCATGAATCTCTACATGTATTTCTATCCTTTCTGTATTAGAGGAAAAAACAAAACTTAGCAAGACAAAATAAAACAAATTGCTATAAAAACATGAAACCAAAAAGTCGTATAAAACCACAGTACAAGGTGATCTACAATGATTGCTGTGTTGTTTCTTATTATCTTCAATAGAATTGTCTATATCATCAGGCATAAATGAATATAGCAGTATAATTGAATATAGCAGTATGTAACAATATTAGTAAAAAATAAAACATTGTAGACAGTATAAAACTTCAAAGGCAGGTAATAATCATACCAGAGTGGATATGCTAGTGAATCTTGTCATCTTAAGTGCAGTTGCCTATACTCTCAGACTTGTTACTATCATTCATAACAGCTTTGAATAAAATCTATCAATACAGAACAGCGATCTAACAAACCAGATTCTATTACAATCAGTCATGGTAAAACAGTGTAGGTTTTACAGAGCTTTAGATTAGTTAATAGGAAATTAAGGATGATTACTGTACTATATCCTGTTATTTTCGGGATTACTGTCTGTGCCCTCAAATCTAATACAGGTAGAATGACTGGAACAGAATATAATACATCTAAGCAGAGTAGTGTGAGTAATGTGTGTTTTAAATCCTGGTGCACTCTTAACAATATAGTGTATCAAGGTCATGTATGTTAGAGATTCTAGCCATCCTTCTCTGCCTCATTTCTGCTATGCTATTTTTCTGCCTGTTTGTTTAGTTTTCTCCTTCATTCTACTGCCTGCCCCATTCATTGAGGCCTTTCTGCCACTGTTCCTAAAATCCTGGTATTTTTTTTTCTCTCTCTAGAATGTCCTTCACTATTCTCTGTAGGGTTGGATTGGTGATCACAAACTCCCCCAGTTCCTCTTTGTCATGGAAGCATCTTGTTTCTCCATGAATTTCTAGTGACAGTTTTGCAGGGTGCATCAATCTGGGCTGGAGGTTGTTTTCTTTCAGGGCTTGGAGTATTTCACTCCAAGCTCCTCTTGATCTGATGGTCTGTGTCAAGAAGTCAGCCATGATCCTGATGGGCTTACCTTTATAGGTAATCTGTTTCTTTTCTCTGATGGCTTTTAATATTTCTGTTTTTATATTGAATTTCTGGCATCTTGATTATTATATGTCTGGGTGTGGATCTGTTTTAGTTGTAGATGGCTGGAGTTCTGTATACCTCACACGACTGAATGTCATTTTCTTTTCCCATGCTTGGGAAGTTTTCCTTAATTATTTCCCGTGAATAGCCTTTGTAATTCACCTGTATGTATTCCTGCTTCTTTGGTCACATTTCTTATTCTTAAATTGTAGATTCTCTTGCTCTCTTCTAGCCTTTGTATTGTTACTGCCTGTTTCCTTGTTATTTTTCAGAGATGTTTCCTTTCATGATCACACATTGCAAACTTGTCTTCAAGTTTTGATAGTCTATCCTTATTTTCTTTTAAGGCATTTTGCCAGCTTTCAATGGAGTTTTTAATTTCCTGGTAGTTTCTTTGAATCTGCTTCATATATTCTACATTTTCTTTATATTCTTTATCGAATGTTTCTCTTCTTTTTTTATGTTCCTCCCTTCTTCTATCTGTATATTCCTGAGAGATGCTTCCTGAGAGCATTTCTTTTATTACTCTACACATATCTTGCTTTACCTGATTTAATATTTCAGTTTTGAGCTCGTCTACAAAGTCCTGAAGATATCTCTTAATGTCCATTGAAGCCATGTCTGATGTTGTGTGTTTGCCGCCCTCTGTCTCCCTTGCTTTTCCTTCTCCTGGATCAGGGCTCTCGGGGTTCTGGACTCGGGGCCTCCTCCTGCCTCTCTCTCCCATCATGGCCCTGGCTTCCTCCACACAGGTTACAGTGCAGGTCCTAGCCCCTTCCTTGTTGGCCACGTTTCCTCTGAAGCACACTGGCAAGGGACCTCTGCCCTCTCCTGCCTGCTCTTGTCACTGCGGTATAAGCAGAGGCTGCGTATGCCTGCACCTCCCACAGGGCCAACCAAACTTCAGGGGCCTTCACCCCGTTAGTGCTTGCTAGGCACAGGGAATTGATTTGGGACAGCTCATTGGGTCCTGGCCCAGTCCAAGCAAATCCCACGAATCTGCTCTGAGGAGAGAGGAACCAACTAAAGTCACTGTCCCTCCCAGTTCAGGCTCCTCTTGCCTGATTCCAACATGTCACCCATTTGGTCACACACTTCCTGTGTGTGGGGGCTCATTCCCAGCACTGACTGTAGATTAATGAAGGTCCTTTTGCTGGCTTCACTGTCGGTTGGGCCCAACAACCCCCGACTTCAGCGCTGTTGTGCTTCCTGTGAGTGGTGGCTGGAATGTGTTTGAATGGCTCTGCTGGCTGGCACGGATTCTGGCTGTTGCAAACTTGGTGGGTCTGTGCAAACGAAAATGCTGTGTCCCTTAATTTTTAACTGTTTCAGTTGTAGTCCCAACGTATTTGACGAGCTTTTTTTATGTTTTAATTTCTTCTTGTGTCAAGAGGATCCATCTCCCTCTCTCTGGGTCTCTCCAGGGTGTTTTATTCTGGAATATGAGTTGTTTCTCCTGGGAGGATTTGTATTTTGTTGCTCACTGATCAGTCATCTTGACTTCTCCCTCCTCCTATAGTACTTTGGATGGAAAAAACGTCACAATATGAGAACTTACCAAAATGGAGAATATTTTAAAATACTATGTGCTTACAAATAAAAAAATAAACAGATGCTTACTATTTAAAAACCTTTTCATTGCAGTAACAGTTGACACCTCTCACTCCCCACCTACTCTTCATCTGTCTGCAATAATCATAAAGTCTATGGCCACTCTGATTTTATTTTCTGATTTCCCCAATCCACTTCTACTGGATCTCTTCTCCCTTTCCTTTTGATTATTTTTGGGAAGATATCTGAGACATTGTACCATTTTAATAATGAATAATTTATTTTGTATCTCTAAAACATAACATATTTCTTAAGTTATACCCACAATACTATTCTCACAACTAAAAATTGGTAACAATTCCTAAATAAAAGCAAATATCTATTAGCAGTTGAATTTTTCCAAGTGTTCTAAGAATTACTTTTAATCTCAATCTGTATAAATTTCCAAGCAAAGTTCTCACATATATTTTGTTCTCACATATGTGTTAAATATCTTTTAAGGCCCTGGTAAGTGGCTGTGGCCTGGCAAGACATGGCCATCCCAGAGCAAGAACCATTGGAGTTTCCTGAGCTCTGTGCCATGTTGGAACATGGGACTTTGGGAAAACAAGCAGCCAGCTCACTGCTCTGGTAAGTGGCTGTGGCCTGGCAAGGTGCAGTTGTGCCAGAGGAAGAATCATTGGCAATCTCCATGCCATGTTGAAACTTGGGGTGCTGGTAAAACAAGCAGCCAGCTCACCACTCTGGTAAGTGGCTGTGAGCCTTCCGACACAGGGGCTAAGAATCAAACATCCACACACCCCCACCCCTGTTAGCCAATGAGAGCCAGATATCTGAGCATCTCTTGGGAGGATCAATGTATGCAATATAGCAAATAAGGGGATTTCCTTCTACCATCTTTTTGAAGGAAAATATCTTTATCACTCTTTTGCTCTGTTCTGATTAATGGTATTGCTCTATTCAATATTCTGTTTTTATAAATTGGGTATTTCCTTCCATTTTACTGTACCTGATTTAAAAAACAACTATTGTGAAGATAATGAAATATACTATTGTATGTATTACTGTTACCCTGGTAACCTGCTGTAAGGTTCTGTACCAATTTCACTACAATGTCTCAACTGGCTTTGTTCTGATGTATTTTACTACCTTCATAATAATAATAATAATAATTTAATAATAATAATTTTTATAAAAGAGAGATAACAAAGTAACAAAATACCTCCAAAAACTCCCAACTCTCTCAAAGCTGACCCATCGGGAATGGATGAGGAGAAACTCAAAAACAAAACAACAGAATCATATAAGTTAATTAAAAAGTAAATAACAACAACAGATCAGTAAGGTACTGAGCAAGCTGAAATATGATATAACTAAACAGATAATGGACTTAAAAAGCAAAAGGAGGAAAAGAAAGTGCTCTAAAGGATATAACTGCATCTATGTTTAAGTGTGTAGGATTGATAACCATGTTGCTGAGTTTTTGTTGGATCATTGAACAGAACTGTTGCAGCCTCACTGTTTCAATGTGCACTTTGTATGCTTTAATTTTATAAATTGAACAACTATATATAAGAAGACAATATGTAATTTATCAACTAGTGATTTCTTACTGTTTATTGTTTTTTCAAATTCTGTACCGTTTTCCCCTTTTTTCTGTTTTGTTTTTTTCTCTTTAAATACAATTTTAAAGTATACAAAAAATCATTAAATTTTCATATTTCCTCTTTTTTGTAATCATTGAATTTTTTTTGTTGAAGAAACCAAGCCTTTTGTCCTGTAAATTTTCCTGAATTTTGAATTTTATATTCTTGAGTATTGTTTAATCCTTAAAATGTACTTTCTTGAGGCCAAGGTTTTAGCTCAGTGGTATAAGTGCCTTCCTGGCAAGTGCGAGGTCATGAGTTTGATCTTTGGTACCAAAAAAAAAAAAAAAAAAAGTGCTTTCTTTTCCTAAAACTGGTAATTAAATTGAGAGGTTTGGCTTGGTAGCTTGATCTAACTTTGTCTTTTTTTAAAAAAATTTATTTTAAAGAGAATAAAACCAAGCAAAATTAAGCAGAATAAAACCAATCAAAACAAAACTGTGTGACACAAGACTTTGAAACAATAGGAAATCAACAATGGATACCATAATGCCTCTTGTTATCTTCAAAATAGCTACCCCTACCTTCAGACATAGTAAAAATCAAACAAAATAGAACAGAATAGAACCAATAAAAACAAAACAATGAACATAATAAAGGACTTAAAAAGAAGATAATAGTAATCCAAAATGGCTACCATAATATATCTTGTTATATTTGAAATAACTGCCCATGCCATTGAATATAATAAAATCAAATCAGACAGAATAAAACCCAACCCAGTAGAACAATGAAAATGATACAGGACTTCAAAACAAGATAATAGGGGACTAACGGAGGTTATCACATTCAGAAGGAGATCTCCCATAGACGTACATTGCATATTATTATCCTATGAATAGATGACTGGACTACCACCGGCTTTAGACCTGCAGAGTCCGTGAAACTCTAAACACTACAAGCATTGAGTTATATTTTACCTCAACAGCTATCATCTCAGCCTGAGTTTCTCTGGATCAGCTGGTTGCTTACAGAAGGTTGGGGACAGACGTTGGCTCTTCTTGTCTCTCAGCCCACATGCTGGAAGAGGCTGGTGTCTGGTTCTCCCTGCAAGGCCTGCACATGGCAGCAACTCACAGGGAGGGTTTGGCTTCTTGTTCTCCTCCCCTGCAGTCTGCTAATGGCACTGACCCAGGGAAAAGGGTTGTCATCTGGTTCTCCCCCCAGTGGCCCATGCATGGAACCAACTCACAGGGAAGGCTTGGCTTCTTGTTCTCCTCCCCCACAGTCTGCAAATGGTATTGACTCACAGGGAAGGGCTGGTATCTGGTTCTTCTCTCAATGACCCATGCATGGTGTTGCCTTTCAGGAAGGGCTTGGCTTCTTGTTCTTTTTTTTGCTTTTAAAGAAGAGTCTTAGATAATGTATGTTTGACTGTTTCTTTTTCTATATGGGTGATGTTAGTAGCTGTTGATGAGAATTGTTTATGTTCATTATTTTATGGATGGGGTTTGAGAAAATAATATTCTAAAATTTTTTCACTCAGTAGCTAAAATATTATACTTTCTATTTTTTACTATATATTAAATTTATAGAACTGCACAAGATTCTCTAATAGACCTTAGGTTTCCTGAGAGCTTACAAGGTCAAAACAATCTTAAAACAATCCTGAAGGGAAATGGCTGCAGTGAAGTACAGTTGGCTTTCCACAGTATGAGTTCTACATGTGCAGGTTCTGCCACCTTTGAAATTAAATTATTTGGAAAAAGAATTGCATCAGGACTGCATGTATTCAGACTGTTCTTTTTGTCATCATTCCCTAATTAATACAAAATGACAACTACTTATACCACTTACATTGTTAAGTATAAGTAATCTAGAGATGATTTCAAGCATATGAGAGGCCATGTGTGCAAATTTATATATGCACTTTATATAAGGGTTAAAGCATCCATGGATATTGATATACACAGGGAGTTCTGGACCTCACTCCCCATGGGTACTTTCTCCATTTAAAAGAAAAGGTAATCTAACCACTAACACTCCATGAAAGAACTAGAATTTTCTGACTTCTAATCTTTGTTCTACCTCCCTAAGGAGATAGAAGGATGACAACTTTCCATGTCAAAAGAAGGGAGATAGTCTATGTTCATAAAATTTTCAGAGTGTGCCCAACACTGCTTATCATTCAATGCATGGAAGGATGCAATACATATCTGGAAAAAGATTAAAGAAAGTAGGAAGGATGACCCAGGACTCCTGCTGACTTTATTTCTGTTTCTTTCCTGTTAGGGAATGACATTTTTTGTTTTTGTGGGCTTGGCTCCCCAGGGAGCACAGTATTTGGTAATCATATGCACAGATGATAAAACTATAGCCTAGCCAGAACCAAAAATAATATCAAGCCGGTCAAGGCTGTTGGGGAAAAAAGAACTCTTCTCCATTGTCGGTGGGAGTTCATCCTGTTACAACAACTATGGAAATCAGGATGGAGATTCCTCAAAATCTAAAACTAGGGAGCTCTGACCATAGAGGGACTCAAGGCACAGCACACAAAGGCAGTTTGCCCACCTTCCCAGCAGGGGCCCCTGAGCTGGGAAGAGAACCAGCAGCCCCAGAGCTCCGACCATGGAGGGACTCAAGGAGCAATACAGAAAGGCAGTTTGCCCACACTCTCAGTAAGCCGCCCAGGCCTGAGCTGGGAGGAGAACCAGCAGCCCCAGAGCTCTGACCATGGAGGGACTCAAGGCGCAGCACACAAAGGCAATTTGCCTGCCCTCTTGGTAAACACCCCTGGCAAGAGGCAGGAGAAGAATCACTCAGCATCTCCCATGAGCCTACTGGTGTGGGGGCTGAAAATCAACCCCCCCGCATTAGCAAGTGAGAGCCAGAGCTCTATACATCTCTTCAGAGGTTGAACATATGCAATGTAGTAAATAGGGTGGATTTCCTTCTACCATCTCTTGGAAGGCAAATATTTTTATCACTGTTTTGCTTTGTTCTGATTAATGATATTGCTCTATTCAATGTTCTGTTTTGGTAAGTACTAGAATGTCCTGTATTTCCTTTGATTTGGCTATACCCGATTGAAAGAACAACTGTTGTGAAGATAACGGAATATACTGTGGTGCCTATTACTGTTATGCCAGTAACCTGTTGAGGGTTTCTATATCAGTTTCACTGCACTGTCTCAGTTAGCTTTGTTCCATCTTGTTCTGTTGTATTTTACTACCTTCAAAATAATAAAAAATTAAAATAAATAAAAAATAAAAAGTAAATAACAACAAAACAGATCAGTAAGGTACTGAACAAGCTGAAACATGATATAACTAAACAGATAATGGACTTGAAAAGCAAAAGGAGGAAGAGAAAGGACTCTAAAGGATATAACTGCATGTAAGTTTAAGTGTGTAGGATTGATAACCATGTTGCTAAGTTTTTGTTGGATCATTGAACAGAACTGTTTGCAGCCCACCTGCAAACATTCACTGCTGTTTGAATGTCCATCTTGTATGCTTTAATTTTGTAACTTGAACAACTATATCTAGAAGACAATATGTAATTTATCAACTAGTGATTTCTGACTTTATTTTTTTCTTTTTCTTTGAAATTCTGTATTGTTTCTTCCTTTTTTTTCTGTTTTGCTTTTTTTCTCTTTAAATAAAAAAAATCTAAAACTAGAGGTTTCATTTGACCCAACTATTCCCTTTCTAGATATCTTGCCAAAAGAGTTAAAAGCATCATACAACAGTAATGTGTGCATATCCATATTTATAGCAGCACAATTTATAATAGCTAAATCTTGGAAACAGCCTATATATATGTCCATCAGCAGATGAATGGATAAGAAAATATAGCTTATATACATAATGGAGTACTACTCTGCCACAAATAAGGATAAATGTGACATTTTTAGGTTAATGGATGCATCTCAAGACCATAATTTTATGTGAAATTACTCAGACTCATGAGTTTAAATATCACATTTTCCTCTCCTGGGGAAACCTAATGGATAAATGAAGAGCAAAATGGAGATAGATATTAGGAAGTAGGAAGATGATGTTCAAATGCAAAGGAGGACAAGGGTGAGAGGAACAAAAGAAAATGGATTAATAAAAGAATGAAAGGGGAAAATGCAAACAAAGCTCATGTAAATGGGGAAGGGAAAAAGGGATGAAGAAAGGGAAGAGGAATGAGAATTAAGAAAGGTTTTATACAACTGCAAATTCTGTATGATGAATGTGATCATTATGTATGACAATATCCTCTACTATCACTATTACTACTACTACTACTGCTAATAAAATTATATAGATTCAGCATGTACAAGCAAAGACACAAAGCATAAGTTATGTTTGGTGAAGAGAGAAGGGAGAACATGAAGCAAAGAAGATTTATTTATAGTTCATATTTTCCTCCTTTATCTCTTTAAGGACATATGCTTCTGTTTTCTTCCAACAATTCTAATTCACAAGTATGTGCTGTTTGGTTCAGTATCTTTCCTTTATTAACTTTATTCCTTTATTAACTCATTATTTTGTCCTGTAAGAGAATATATGTACCACTGTATGCATTCATTTTGTAGAGCTGAAGTGATAATTACCAAATTATGTTATTTAAAGCAAAAATACAAAGATTTCTAAAAATTGGTTTTTCATTGTACAAATATCTGTCTCTATGTCAAATTGTCTGAAGAGAAATTTAGTAAATATTGGTGCAACTTGTTCCCCACCCTGAAATTTTATTTAACAAATAATGTAAAAATTTTTTACTGCTCATTATGGGTAAGCTGGAACCATAAGAATGGACTAGATATAGCATTACTCACAGAATATGAGCGAGATAGTTGAAAAAACCAGGCATTTTCAAATACCATGCACAAAGTGTAAGAGCTGAGTGGGCTGGGTTCCGGCTGGGTACCTCTGGGAGAAATTGGTTCACAAAATGTCTCCTTTGAAAACATAAAGCAAAAAACCAAAATAAAACAACAAACAACAAAACAACACCCCCACAAACCAAACAACAGCATGAGAACATACTGTTATTTATCATACAGAAAATTTATTTTAAAAGAAATTACTTCTAAAACCAGGGATCTAGCTTTTTGGGCATATCTAGACTTCCTGGGCCACACTGATGGCTAAGTGAGGTGCTATGCTCATACATAGCACTTTTTCTTCCACTGTTATCTCATGTGCTCATGTTAACTGCCACCCTTAAACTTCCAAATAGATAGCATTATTTCAGTGCAGTTTTATAGAATATGGTAGAAAATGAAGATGATAAAATGAAAAACTCACATGGGTTATTGGTTCCTTCCTTCAGTGGCTGTTTTGAAGAAATCAAGTTTTTTTCCCTAAGCAAATGCCTTAGAAAAAATCCCAGAAAACGCAATATGAGTACCAAAAGCATGGGTGGAAGCTAAGCAGGCAGCAATAGGAAGGTAGAGTGGGGAAGAGAGTCTTTTATTTGCCTTTACTTACAAGGCCTCTGGAGAGTCATTAACTACCTCCTCACCTCAGAGATTTACAGCAAGACCCTGGGGCCCCCTGGAGTGGCTGGTTCACAATAGCAAGCATGAGAGGAAGAGCTGATACAAACAAGGTGTGGACTGAGCAGCTGACCTTGTGCTTTCTTTCACCTACATCTTCAAATTCCAGGACAGGCTGTCACAATCAGAAGACTCTTTCCTTAGCATTATTTTGCTCTGAGTTTCCAGACAGGTTCTAGAACAGGAAAACTTCCTGCTAGAGATTTTGCCCATGCTTTTTACTTTTGGGTTGGATTAATTTTCTACCCTCTGTTTAAAAATCTTCTGGAGTGACAGCATTTGGGGAGTAGTTTCCTCCTATTCTGAAGTACATATGTCATGATTTATGTCTAGATTTACCCCAAGATCCTTGTGTGTTCCTAGGCAGGGTTTTGAAATGTTTTGAATTATAGAGCCAATGCAGCTATTAAGAGTTGGGGGTCTTGTCTAAAGAGACAGGTAACTAAGGACCTGACCTGAAAGAGTGTATTCTTCCCACACTTCCCTCTATGCTTCCTGAGTGCCAAGCTTTGCTTGCACCATACTCCTAGGCCATGTGGTTTACCTTGAAACCAGCCAACCATAGACTGTACCTTTGAGCCAAAATAAGCCTTTGCTCCTTAAAGTTATGAATGTCAGGCATTTTGTCTCAGCAAGAAGAAAAGTGACTAAGACACATTATCAGAGAGGTTAGCAGACAGCCCTATGTAACACATGATCACAAGGCAAAATGATTAAATTTTCAAAGAGTTCATAAAAGATAGATAATAAAGCCATAATAAATACCATATAATTTGAACTAGGTACCAAATGAATCAGGAATTTAACATTAGCATGATAAAGATCCTCAAATGATAAGGAAAGGTGTTTTAGTTGATTCTCATTGTTGCTCCAAAAGTTACTACAAGTTTAGTAACTTAAAACAATATACTTATTTTCTTTTAACAGTGGAGATTAGCAGTGTGAAATTGCTTTTATGGTGCCAAGAGCAAGGTGTCAGCAGCTAGTTTCTCAGAGTGGCCTTCAGGGAGAATCTGTTTCTTATCTGCCAGTTTTTGGAGGCAGGTTTTATTTCTCGATTTATGGCCTCTTTCTTCCCCACTTTCAAAACCATCATGATGCTTGTGACAGCACATGACACTTTGGATAATAAAGGATAATATCTCTGTATCAAGATCCTTAAGCACATCTGTGAAGTCCATTTTGCTTATTGGTTGAATTGTACTCCTTAAAAAGATCAAAGAAACACAGATGCACACAGGGTACACAAACAAAACTCAATTCCCAAACATGAATTCTCACACACACTTACAAAATGTTCTCCCAATTTGAAACCTTAATAACCTATAAAAGAAACCTCAGTAAGTTCCAAGGAATCAATATCACACAGACAATGCTGTTTGATCATAACCTATTAATGCCAGAAATTTTAAAAAGTTTAGTTTACAATAATATCCATAATGTCATCTTCTGTATTAGTAATAATTCTTCAGTTTAAAGGTGATAGTCAAGGGAATTATAAAATTTTAACATTCAAGCAACAGTACTGTTTCTCATCATTATTTTTAGGACACAGATAAAATAGTAACATGATATAAATAAAAGATATATTTCCTATGACAGTTTAAAAACTTGAAAGTGAATAAGTTGCAAGTTCTAGAAATTGAAAATTTAATACAAAAAAATGAAAAGAAACTGAAAGAGTTTTCTGGTGCAATAGAGAAGTAAAAGTAAAAAACAAACAGGTTTATTGAGATGAGGATGTGGAAAGGAGCACACAACCCATGGCGGCTGCACTGTCTCCTTCCACTGGAATATAGGGGGTATGGGACATATGTAACCTTTGATGGGGGTGGTGCTTAGGGTGGGCATTGATGACGTGGGAGGAACTGATTGGAATTTTCTGTGCATGCAAACAGGAAGGGGAGTTGCAATTAGGGTTGAGGAAGAAGCAGGAAGTGGTAGGTATTGCTGCTTTGGCCTTCTGCCACATTAGACCACTGCCATAATTGTACAGTAATTTATACTAGGGCAAGAACCTTTCAGAAGCCAACTGAAAGAAGCAAGAAATGAGGCCTTCATGTTGTAACATTAAAGAGGAGTTTAAAAAAATAAATAAAAAAAGAATTAATAGAGTAAAAAACTAAAAACAAAAAAAACTCCTCAAAACCATAAGCATTTTGACAAAATTGATTAACAAAAAAGAAATAAAATGACAATTATTAATAGAGATTAAAAATCAAATAAGCAATAGCAGGAGAACATAATGTCCCATTGTCACAAAGGGATATATCACCTAGACAAAAAATTAGAAAAAAAAATCAGAACTGAACCAAACCCATGAACAAATGAGTATAGTAGGTGTTTTCAGGGTGTTCCACTCAACATCATAAGAATACACATTTTTCTCAGATGCACAAGGAATGTTCTCTAAAATAGACCACATTCTAGCCTTTAGAACATGCTTAAGTAAATGCAAAGCAACTGGAATTTTCCATGCATATTATCTGATCATAGTGCCCTGAAATTGGAAGTTAATGGTAAAGAATTGCAAAAACTCCATCAACATATGGAAATTAAACAACACTCTCCCAAACAACCAATGGCTCACAGATGAAATAAAGGAAAAAATTAAATAATATCTACAATTAAATAAGAATGCAGATACAGCATACTGGAATTTATGAGACAAGATGAAAGCAATTCTAAGAGGGAAATTTATATTTGTGAACTCTCACATCAAGAAAATGCAACAAGTACAAATAAACAACCTAATGCTACATCTCAAGCTTCTAGGAAAAGAAGAGCAAGACAAACCCAAAGCCCTACAAAGGAGCAAATTACAAAGATCAGAGCAGAAATTAATTCAATGGAGACCAAGAAAACAATACAAAGAATTAATGAAATGAAGAGTTGCTTCTTTGAAAGAATAAAAAAATTGATAAGCCCTTAGCCAATCTTATCAAAAAAAAAAAAAAAGCAAAGAGAAAACTAAAAAAAATGGAAAGGATGCAATCACTACAGACTCTGCAGAAACACAGAAGATCATCAATACCTACTTCAAAAACCTTTACTTTCATAGATTCAGTAACACAGAATGGACAGATTCCTAGAAACATGTGAATTACCAAAGCTGAATCAAGAAGATGTAAAACTGCTGAATAACTATTTCAGTTAATGAAACTGAAAATATAATTAGAACCTTACCAACAAAGAAAAGCCCAGGTCCTGATTAGATTCACTGTGGAATTCTACAAGAAATTTAAGGAAGACTTAACGGCAACACTCCTCACCTTCTTCAATGAAATTGAAAGGGAAGCAATTCTCCCTTACTCATTCCTGAAAGCAAGTATTGCCTAATACCAAAACCAGAGAAAGATCTAACCAAAAAAGAAAATTATAGGCCAATCTCTCTAAAGAACATAGAGGCAAAAATTCTCAATAAAATATTGGCAAATAGAATACAACAAGTTATCAAAAAGACTATACACTATGATCAAGTAGGATTAATCCCAGAAATGCAGGGGTGGTTCAACATATGCAAATAAATAAATGTAATATACCATATAAACAGAGCAAAGGACAAGAATCACATGATCATCTCAATAGATGCAGAAAAAGCTTCTGACAAAATCCAACATTCATTCATGATAAAAAACCCTACAGAAAATCAGAATAGATGTTCTCTACCTCAATCTGATAAAAGCCATATATGATAAACCAACAGACAATATCTTACTAAATTAATGAAAACTTCCAACCTAAAATCAGGAACAAAACAAGGATGTCCATTATCACCACTCTTATTCAATATAGTTCTGGAAACATTAGCTAGAACAATTAGACAAGAGACAAAAATGAAAGGAACAAAGATAGACGGGAAAGGAAAAATTTTAATTATCATTATTTGCAGATGACTTGATACTCTACTTAGAAGATTCCCAAACTCTATTGAAAGATTTCTAGATATAATAACCAAATTCAGTAATGTGGCTGGATAGAAGGTCAAAACTCAAAAATCAATAGCATTCTTGTATACAAACAACAAACTCATTGAGAGAGAAATAAGGGAAACCATACCCTTAACAGTAGCATCCGGAAAAAAAAAAAAAAATACTTAGGAATCAATCTAACAAAGGAAGTAAAAGATCTATACAGTGAAATTACATTACTCTGAAAAAGGGAAATCTAAGAAGATTTCAGAAAATGGAAAGACATTTCCTGTTCATGATAGGAAGAACAAACATTGTGAAAATGGCCATTCTCCTAAAATTGTTATACAGATTTAAGGCAATTCCAATAAAAATGCCATTTGCATACCTCACAGATCTAGAAAAATCATCCCTAAAATTCATCTGGAAAGAGAAGAGACTTTGAATAGTGAAAGCAATTCTGGGCAACAAAGGCAAGGCAGGAGGCATCACAATCCCTGACTTGAAATTATATTACAAAGCAACTGAGATAAAATCAGCATGATACTGGAATAAAAACAGACCTGAAGATCCATGGATACATTAGAACATACAGCCACAACTACAAAAACAACCACTGTGGAAATCAGTGTGGAGATGTTTTGAAAAGCTAGGATTAGAGATTCCATTTGACCCAGCTATCCCACTTCTGAGCATTTTCCCAGAAGAATTGAAAACATCACACCATAGTGATATATGTACACCCACTTATAGCAACACAATTCATAATAGCCAAATCTTGGAAACAACCCAAGTGCCCATCAATCAAGGAATGGATAAAAAAGATGTGGTATTTTTGTACAATGGAGTACTACTCAGTTATATAGAAAGATTGCATTGAGACGTTTATAAGTAAATGGATGCAACTTGAGGCCATAATTATAAGTGAAATAAATCAAATTCACATGTGTAAATACTGTATTGTCTCCCTAGTGTAAGAAACTGAAAAAGTATATATGATTCCAAATCTACAATAAATGCTATGTAAGGGTAAGAAACTGCTCAAAGAGGAAAAGTGATTGAGATAGGGTAAAGGAGGAAAGAGGAAGAGAAAAGGAAAAAGACATGAATTTGTATATATACATAAGATAACTAAAATGACTGTACTACTGATTGTATTAGATATTGGAAAAGAACATTTAATACTCACGATTAAATAATTTTACATGTCTATATCTGTTTTTCTAAGCAACCCTTTTGAAGGTAATAATATGCAATATTACAACTATTGTCAAATTCCTATCATTTTGTTTTATAAACCTATACTGTTATTGTATTGGTTCTGTTATTGTTGTTTGTATTGTTTCTTTTGCTTTTCATTTTTCTTTTCTTTTTTTCTCTTAAAGATAAAAAAGAAACAAAGTCAAAATGAAAATAAAAATGCACAATGGAAAAAGGAAATACATACAGATGTAATAGATTTTACATAACAAGGTTATGAATAGCTCTTAGTATACTTTATAATATACAATAGTCATGAAATATTTAGAAAAATAGAAAGTGTAATTGAGAAAATATTTAGAAAAATAATTAGAAAAATTGAATAGGTCAAGAAGCAATAGAAACATCAAAATGGTCACAAAAGACCTCTATGGCACCAAAACTTTGCATCCTCTAGTCTGTTTCAAAGAAAATTTCTACTGAATTTTGTTTCCCAGAAAAGTAGAAGAGTTATCAATGTATATCATGACATCAGTGGTAGCTTGATTTTAATATCAGATATTGGCAATAAAAGAAAATTATAAGACAATTTTATTTGGAAATTCACATTATAATATTGTAAATGAAATATTAGCTAATCAGGCATTTAGTTGTCAAGTAATAATTCATTTTTAGATCAAATTTGCCATGTTACTTTGCAGCATAAGATAGAATTTTTCTTAGTAACAGAAAAATAAAATAATATGACCACTTCAATTGACAAACTTAATACCAGTAAATGAATTAATTAGTCAGTATGCATAACATTGTGTTAAAAGTTGCAAGGGGTGTGCTAACATGTTCTAGAAGTCTAAGACCAACTTAGAATTTTGTTAGTGACATGGTCCATTCATTTAATTCATTGTACTTTTTACTGTAGCTGCTCTTCACATGAGAGAAGCATTAAAGAAAGCAAAAAGAATTTTGCTGAAGTACAAAATGACTGGGCAGGAAATGGTCAGAGGAGAGGATGGATTTTAGCTCTGGTTTTCCAAATAGCTTAAGGCAGAGTCAGGTGAGAACTACAGAAATCAATACAAAGTTGATTTTAAGCCAAGCCATTGACTTTTAAAAGCCTGGAAAGGTTTACTCTGTCATTTCCAAAGCAACAAATCTCTATAATGTTCAGTTTTTGTTCATAAAGTATTAGTGGGCTTTTGGAAAAAAATGCTGTTATTTTAATAAGAGAAAGATCTTATTTTTAAGGCACAACTACAAGAACACTTTGGTATATAGCCAATTTTTAATATACATATAATTATATGTATTATATAATTATAATATGTAATAATATTTATAATATTTGTTATACACTATATTTCTCCATGTAGGAGAAATAGTTCTATAATCATAATAGATTACAAATGTTTTGTTAATCAAATATAATTATGTAAAAATTATAAAAATTATGTAAAAATTACCACCATTAGCATTTATTCCAGAGACAATCACGGTTAACAATTTAATATCAAACACAGTGGCACCTCAGTTCCACATTCTGGAAAACTGCTCCACGATTCTGGAACAGATGTTTGTGTGCATGTGGAAAATACAGCTGCAGTTGTGTTCTTCACCTGTTTGGGTTCACCAAAAAACCCAAAATTTTGCTAAATGTTTCTGTTTGTGAATTAAAGTGTTTGCAAAAAGAAAGTGCTCATGTGGTGCCAGGGGTTTAGCTCAGAGGCATAAGTGCCTGCTTGGCAAATGCAAGGTCTTGAGTTGGATCCCCGGCACAAAAGAAGAAGAAGAAGAAGAAGAAGAAGAAGAAGAAGAAGAAGAAGAAGAAGGAGAAGAAAGTGTTCACGAACCATTGTGTCACTGTACATACATCATGAAGAAAACCCAGTAATTATAGTAGACTATAAATCTGTTTTGTCAATCAGACAATTCTTAAAAATTGATTGACACCAGCATTTAAAATAGTAGATTTTCATTCTCCAGAGTTCATGTTATTTCTTGCCTATGGGTCACAAATCCAAACAGCTACAGGAGAGAGGAGACAGGTGAGTTTAGAGGGAGTGATTTGATCATATGATCTAGACAGTGATGGTCAGAGGGGGTTAAAAACAAAGCATGCCTTTGGGTTGCCAGTTTGCAATTCCTTTAGACTATAGCTTTTGTCTTTCTGGCTTGCTAACTAAGGGGTGAAACAGACAGGATATTCACATATGAGACAAAGGAGTATTTGGTAAGCAACAATCCCTTGATAAACAATGTGGTCCTATTTACATGGTCTGTAAGAGTCCAGAAAGAGAGAAATGGCTGTCATCATTGCTATTATCTCACCATTATGATCCTTCTTCTTGTATTTATCTTTTCACTTTATAAAGCATTGGTAGAGTCTTCACTCTTGATTTTCATATAAATCTTGGGTGAACAATTGAAACAACACTGTCCATCTTTTACTTATGAGGAAGTTTGATGTCAAAGAGGTTGAATGATTTAACCTAGTTTCACAGGCATTGAGTGGCAGGACCAGTACCCACAGCCTTCGTGCTAGGATGCTGCAATGGGTATCTATGATTATGAGATTAGTTGTGCCTTTTGTATGTTGCAGTGTCTCTCACTCCCATCTACAAGATGTCTCTGAAGGACCCACACTCCAAGCTGAACTCTACCCTCAGCCAAGAAGGTCAGTGAGTTCTGCCCATAGAATCTGGGTATGCAGGATAAAGAGTGATGGGACTGAAGGAGAAGAAGCTCTGCTGGGCAAACCATTACACTTTTTGGCAACCTTCAATATGAAGGTTGAAGAATGAAAGGAAGAAAGAGGCCCAAGAAAAGCAGGTGACTGACACATGACTGGCTGGCTGGCTGGCTGCCTGTGTCCTCAGGCAGCATGGTGAGGCAGGCCCCACAGCAGGAGAAGCCGGTGGAAGCCCATGCTGATGGAGGGAGGTAGAGAGAGAGGGAGAGAGGCCTCCAGGGAAGAAACCAGAGCCTCCTAATGACTGACCCAGACGGGCTGTGAGCCCCAAGGAAGAAAAGGGAGCCAGAAGAATCCTGAGCCAGCCAAGGGCCAGGGCCAGGGCCAGGGCCGGGGCCGGAACCAGAGCCAGTGGTGGGCCCCCCTTGAAGCAACTGCTGTGCCCCGGCCCCACCCCGTGGTGAGTCACGAGGCAGGGAGGCAGTGAAGCTTGGAACCCTGTCTGCACCGAACTGTGTCCGCCCCTTTGGAGGCAGGGAGGCAGGGAAGTCTGGGAGAATTCGATTTTCAGTCAGCAGACAGACATCCCATCAGGAAAATTTCACCTAGACGGTCACGTTCATTTTTGGTCAACCAGACCAGACCAGACCACTTTCTTCCCAGGCAGGTGGGCAACGCTTCCATCCAGCCTCCCATACGGCATTGCTACAGGGGGTTGGGGGGTACTGCAGGAGTTGGGGGCGCTCTCGGGAGGGGGCCCTTCCATAAATCTATGGGCCATAATCCCAGCGGCTGGCTAATCCTCACCGTCCGCTAAACCTAACCGTAATCCAGGAGGGACACTCTGCCCTAATCCAGCACTTCCCTAACTCTCAGGAACAACCTCCTGGCTCCAGACATTCGTTCAGTCACATCCCGCTGAAAATGATTTAGCTAGAATCTGACATTCATTGGTCATGGGCTTGTCAGACCGGGTAGCCCCTGTGGGAGGGTGGCAACTACGGGTCACACTAGGTTGGTGCCACAGAGAGAGAGAGAGAGGGTCAGGCCCTCTAGGCAGTACTGGCATTACTAACTCCTGAACCTCAGTGGAGGATCTGATATCAGGCTGCTCTGCTCTGTAACCCTCCTTACAGTGTTGGCCCTGTATGTAGGCTAGTTAGTGGGCACAATGCAGACCCCTGTATAAGCCTGAAGGGTCTATGCAGTGCCCAGGCTGAAGGTGAGGGTAGAAACACACACACACACACACACACACACACACACACACACACACACACACAAATAAACCAACAGAGGATGCCCCATGGAGGAAGGGAAGGAGATAAGACAGCAGCAGGGATTCCAGTGGCTGTGCCTCCTTTTCAGAAGGACCAGGGTCAGTCCTGGCAGACAACGGACTTTGCTCATCTTCATTCAAGCCCAGTGTACCCATGAGGTCCTTCTAGCCTAGCCTAGCTAGACAGATGGCAAAGTGGGCCATGGGGTCCCGAGTGCAGGTCAGGGCTCATTCCCCAAATGAACAGGGTGGGCTCCCTCCTCATGGCTGTGTGGACATCAGCAGAGGGAGGCAGACGGCTTCCTGGATAATTAAATCATTCCTGCAGTGCACAGATGAGCTCATGTTGCACATACACACCAGGAGTCTAGACCTCAGCCTGTGCTGGCTCGGGGCAAGCCACGGCTATCCAGTTTGCTCAAGAGCAAAGAGCCTTCTCTACCACTGCCTCTGTGCGGGTTATTAGGGTTAGGGTGTGGATCAGGGCGTGTGTGTGTGTGTGTGTGTGTGTGTATGTGTGTGTAAAAAAAAAAAGAAAAGCAGATGAGAATTAAAACATAGATTTAATAGCAGAGGCAAGAGATGGAGTGAGAAATGCTTTGGCTTTCCTGCCCTTGCTTCCAATCATGTCCAAGGGCAGCTGCGTCCTGTCCTTCCTACAAGCTTATCATTCAACTCATGCTTAAGATAAATTCTTACAATGAACTTTGTTTATGTTTAATCATGGGAATGGGAAGTCTTTACAGTGACTTCATATGGCACTGTATTTTATGGGTTCAGCAGGTTTGAAGATGAATGTTTCTTAATGAGGTATTCAGACAGCTCATCCCATATTTGGGAACCTCTCATTCTTAGGTCTCTTGAGGCAAGTGACACATTCTCCTGCAATTTATTATTCAGTGTTCTTCGATTACCAGGAATCTAGCAGGTCATTCATATAAGTCCTTCTGGTGGGTGCTGTTGGATAGGACATAAAACAAACTTTCCTAGGTTTTGTCCTTCATGCATCATTCATGTCTGATTCCCTAGAATCCTTTACATACCCTTTGACCTAATAAACTCACAATCCTTGGGTGCCGTTATCACCAGCTAAGCATCCTGCCTCTAGCTCTTTATATTTGTCAGGTGCAAATAAGATTTCTGTCTACTGGATTTTCTTTTCTTTTCTTTTTTTCCACTGCATTAGTGTAATATTAAAAAAAATTTTTTTTATTTAAAGAGAAAGAAAAGCATGTAAAGGGTAGAGATAATACAGAATTAAAAAAAAAGATAAAGAATAAGAAATCACTAGTTAATAAATTACATATTGTCCTTTTAGAAATAGTTGTTCAAGTTACAAAATTAAAGCATACAAAGTAGATATTCAAACAGTGAGAGTGTAAACAGCTACACATGCATGAATCTCTATGTGTATTTCTATCCTTTCTGTATTAGAGGGAAAAACAAGACTTAGAAAGACAAAAAAAAATTCCTATAAAAACATGAAACCAAAAAGTCGTATAAAACCACAGTACAAGGTGATCTACAATGATTACTGTGTTGTTTCTTATTATCTTCAATAGAATGTCTATATCATCAGGCATAATTGAATATAGCAGTATAATTGAATATAGCAGTACATAACAATATTAGTAAAAATAAAACATTGTAGACAGTATAAAACTTCAAAGGCAGGTAATAATCAAACCATCATGGATATTCTAGTGAATCTTGTCATCATAAGTGTAGTTGCCTACACTCTCAGTCTTGATACTATCAATTATAACAGCTTTGAATAAAATCTATCAATACAAAACAGCTATCTAACAAACCAGATTTGATTACAATCAGTCATGGTAAAACAGTGTAGGCTTTATAGAGCTTTAAATTAAGTTAATAGGAAATTAAGGATGATTACCATACTATATCCTGTTATTTTCAGGATTACTGTCTGTGCCCTTAAATCTAATACAGATAGAATGACTGGAACAGAATATAACACATCTAAGCAGAGTAGTGTGAGTAATGTGGGTTTTAAATCCTGGTTCACTATTAACAATATAGTGTGTCAAGGCCATCTGTGTTAGAGATTCTAGTTATCCTTCTCTGCCTTATTTCTCCTATGCTATTTTTCTGCCTCTTTGTCTAGTTTTCTCCTTCATTCTACTGCCTGCCCCACTCATTGAGGCCTTTCTGCCACTGTTCCTAAAATCCTGGTATTTTTTTCTCTCTCTCTAGAATGTCCTTCAGTATTCTCTGTAGGGTTGGATTGGTGGTCACAAACTCCCCCAGTTCCTCTTTGTCATGGAAGCATCTTGTTTCTCCATTAATGTCTAGTGACAGTTTTGCAGGATACATCAATTTGGGCTGGAGGTTATTTCCTTTCAGGGCTTGGAATACATTGCTCCAAGCTCTTCTTGATCTGATGGTCTGTGTTGAGAAGTCAGCTGTGATCCTGATGGGCTTACCTTTATACGTAATCTGTTTCTTTTCTCTGATGGCTTTTAATATTCTGTTTTTATATTGAATTTCTGGTATCTTGATTATTATATGTCTGGGTGTAGATCTGTTTTGGTTGTAGGTGGCTGGAGTTCTGTATGCCTCACACAAGTGAATGTCATTTTCTTTTCCCATGCTTGGGAAGTTTTCCTTAATTATTTCCATGAATAGCCTTTGTAATTCACCTGTATGCATTCCTGCTTCTGCATTTACATTTCTTATTCTTAAATTGTAGATTCTCTTGTCATCTTCTAGCCTTTGTATTGTTACTGCCTGTTTCCTTGTTATTTTTAAGAGATCTTTCCTTTCATGATCACACATTGCAAACTTGTCTTCAAGTTTTGATAGTCTATCCTTATCTTCTTTTAAGGCATTTTGCCAGCTTTCAATGGAGTTTTTAATTTTCTGGTAGTCTCTTTCAATCTGCTTCATGTATTATATATTTTCTTTATATTCTTTATCAAATGTTTCTCTCCTCTTTTTGTGTTCCTCCCTTCTTCTGTATGTATCTTCCTGAGAGATGCTTCCTGAGAGCATTTCTTTTATTACTCTACTCATATCCTGATTTACCTGATTTAATATTTCAGTTTTGATCTTGTCTACAAGGTCCTGAAGATATCTCTTAATGTCCATTGAAGCCATGTCTGATGTTGTGTGTTTGCCGCCCTCTGTCTCCCTTTTTTTCCTTCTCCTGGATCAGTGCTCTCAGGGTTCTGGGCTGGAGGCCTCCTCCTGCCTCTCTCTCCCGTCATGGCCCTGGCTTCCTCCACACAGGTGTACAGTGAAGGTCCCAGCCCCCTTCCCTGTTGGCCACGTTTCCTCTGAAACGTGGCTGGCAAGGGACTTCTACCCTCTCCTGACTGCTCTTGTCACTGAGGTGTAAGCAACAGCTGCGTTTGGTGGCCTCTCCCCACTGGGCCAGCCAAACTTCAGGTGCCTTCACCCGCTTAGTGTGTGCTAGGTGCAGGGAATCAATTTGGAATGGCGCAGACCAGTCCAACCAAATCCCATGGATCTGCTCTCGGGAGGGAGCAACCAACTGAAGTCACTGTCACTCCCAGTTCTGGCCCCTCTTGCCCAATTCCAACATGTTGCCCATTTGGTCATGCCCTTCCCATGGGGGGTCTCATTCCCAGCACTGACTGTGGATTAATGAAGGTCCCTTTGCTGGCTCCACTCTCTGTTGGGCTCACCAACTCCCAACTTCAGCACTGCGGTGGTTCCTGTGAGTGGCAGCGGGAACAAGTTTGGGCAACTCTGCCGGCTGGCGCGAATTCAAGCTGGTACAAATTCAGGCCAGAGCAAACTTGAAAATGCTGTGTCCCATAATTTTTAGCTGTTTCAGTTGTAGTCCCGAAGTATTTGATGAGCTTTTTTACGTTTTAATTTCTTCCTGTGTCGAGGATCCATCTCCCTCTGTCTAGGTTTCTCCCTGGTGTTTTATTCTGGCAAATGAGTTGTTTCTCCTGGGAGGCTTTGTATTTTGTTGCTCACTGATTGGCCATCTTGACTTCTCCCTATCATGGTCACTGGGAAAGTGGCAGCTGCTGGGAAAGAAAGGACCTATGTGGTCATCGGCAACCACAAGTCTGGATTTTCTATGTTTGCCTATTAAGCTGTTCATGTAGCACTACTGAACTCTAACTAGTTTCTGTGTGAAAACTTTCTAATTAGCAGCATCATAAAAAGAGAAACCACTAGACATTATATATATATATATATATATATATATATATATCTTGAGAGTAGTACATATCAACATGTCTAAAGTATTCTTGCCTTACATTTTTTTTTATTTAAAGAAAAAAAAAAGCAAAACAGAAAAAAGGGTAGAAGTAGTACAAATTTCAAAAGAAATTAATGGTAAGAAATCACTAGTTGATAAATTTCATATTGTCATCTTAGAAGTAGTTCAAGTCACAAAATTAAAGCATAGAAAGTGGACAATCAAACAATGAGAGTCCAAACCGTTCTGTTCAATGATTTAACAAAAACTTAGTAAAGTGGTTATCTGTCTTATACACACTTAAACATACATGCAGTTATATCCTTTAAAGCAGTTTCTTTTCCTCCCTTTTTTACAATAGCAATTATATATTTTAGGTTTTATTAATCTTATCATTCTTATTACTTTTTACACTAGAGACACAATGTGATATTTATAAATATGATTCTTATTTATTTCACTTATGAGGATAGTCTCAAGTTGCCTCCATTTACTTATGACAGTCTGAAAATCATCCTCTTTTGTAGTTGAGTAATATTCCATTGTATAAAAATACCACATCTTTTTCATCCACTCTGCAGTTGATGGGCATTTTGGTTGTTTCCAAGATTTAGCTATTACAAATTGTGCTGCTATGAACATGGGTGCACATATATCAATCACTGTGACATGATCTTTTCAGTTTTCCTGGGAAAATACCCAGGTGGGGAATAGCTGGATTGAATGGAACTTCCAATCCTAGTCTACTGAGAAATCTCCATACTGATTTCCACAGTGGCTGCACCAGTCTATACTCCCACCAACAGTGGAGCAGTGTTCCTTTTCTCCTGAAGCCTTGCCAGCATTTGTTAGCAGTTGATTTCTTGATGTCCTGCCTTAAATTTGATCTTGAATAAGATCAGGTACTTAAATTTAACTATCAGTTTACAGTAATCTAGGGGACAGAATAGCATGCTAAAAGACATTTTGAGGAACTCATCATTAATCTACAATACATAGAATACTTTATGGGATAAATGATCTTTTTTCTTTTCTTTCTAAACAAGTAATTGCAAAAGGGGAAAGCAGACATGGAAGAGACTTGAGGAATGCATGATCAAATGCAATATATGATTCTTATTTATTTACTTACTTTTTTAAATTTGCCTTTTTTGATACAAGGTGTTGCCATGCAGTTTCAGTTGGCTTTGAGCTCACTTTGTAGCCAGGCTGGTCTTGAATTTGCAATGATCCTTCTACTTTAGCCTCCTGAATGCTGGGATTACATGCATGGGTCACCATACCAGGCTGATACTTGTTTAGATTCAAGGTAAACATTTAAAATAAGATAATCAGGTACACTTGAACATTTGAAGATAATAAAGGATTATTGTTAATATTTTAGAAATGATAATGGGTGACATTGTGGTTATATTTGAAGAAAATGGCTCTTTTATTTAAGGATATAAATAAAATATTTATGATAAATTGACATGAGTGTCTAGATTTGGTGTAAAATAAATTTGAGGGACTTAAACCCAAGAAGTTTCTTCTAAAGATTAATGATTAACTTATTCTGTTGCAGTAAGAAATAAATGCACAAAAATAAAGGATTTGGTAGAACAGTGAATTGCCTCTGGGGAAGCCATGTAGAGGGCTAAAGAAAAAGAAATGTAGGTTAGAGTCAAAGGTTGAAAGGCCTTGGAAAATAGGCTAAGGGACTTAAACAGAAGTTACTGTTTCAATATGTAGTGCATCATAATATTTGTATGAAAACTTTGTGACAAAATTTAGTGCTAATTTAATTATTAGGCATCACAGTTTGTCAAATTATTGGAACCTCTCTTTGATGGAAGATGAATTTTGAAAAAGAATTAGACCTATGGAAGATGAGTAGTGAATTTTAATAACAGTAATTTAATGCTGATACAAGTAGTCTTTCTCATAATTTTATTATGGTCACCTCAGTGATAAATTTTTAGCTGTATAATCTTGGAGAACAGAATTTAATGATAATAAACTTTCAGTGGCCTGCATAGGAAAGAGTTAAGGCTTTCAAGATTCCTGGTGCTGATTGGGAACTTTTTTTTCCTTTTTTTTGTATTTTGAGACAGACTCTCCCTATGTAGTTCAGGCTGGTCTTGAACTCACTATGTAGCCCAGCAAAGAAATAAAATACAGCTAAAATAACTGAGCCAGAATGTGGTCTCAGTTGGAGAGCAATTTCAGAAAGATCGCACAGGAAAGCTGTGAAGGATAAACTACATTACTGGTTTTGAACTCATGAAGGTCCTCTTGCCTCAGTTTCCTATGTGCTGGGATTACAGGCATGCACCACTGTGCCTGGCTCTAACTGTGAATTGAGATTTAAATTCTTGTGATGATTTTTCCCTCTTCAATTTAGTGTGTTTGAATCCATGACATATGTAATTTCATAACTATTTTCCTCTGTAGCATAGTGAGTGGTGGATTGTGAGCTGCATTGTAATAGATGTTTAGAAATTGGGCTTTGGGGAATTGCCTCAAAGATAATTAATAATAAGCAGTATAAAAATTAATGACATAGTGAATATTATTTTGAGAGTCATTTCAGTTGTAGGTGGTTCTGTTGCTATATTTTTCTTCATACAAAACAACGAATTTAAAAATTAAACTTCCTATGTGATTACATGCTTCCTGCCTGAGAATAATGCTTCTGGAAAGCATCCTCAAAGCAGAAATAGAAAGCTTGCTGCCTCATTTGAATTAATTGAATTTTATTATGTTTACCATAAGCCCTTATTTCCTAACTCATGTAATAAGAAATGCAGACAGTGACACATGGTTTGTGTTACCCATGGATTTAAATTTAACTGTTCATTGTCAAATTTGAGATTTGATGGCAATCTATTCAGTTTTATGAGACGTGCAGCAGAACAAGGTTATAGGATTTACAAGTGTCTTAGGTTTAGTTTTTGAAAGTAGAGAATGGGATAAGAATTCTTACCCAGTTGGTCACAAAGCACTCAGGAGAAAGGGAATTGAGGAAAATAGGATAGATGCAATGAAATAAAATACAGCTAAAATAACTGAGCCAGAATGTGGTCTCAGTTGAAGAGCAATTTCAGAAAGATCGCACAGGAAAGCTGTGAAGGATAAACTGCATTACAAAATCACTCCCACCCGTATGAGTCATTCACAGAGTCTTCCCTAAGGAGGAGTGGGGGTAGCAGTGGTTATAGCCTCTCAGGTGAGTTTGCTTGTGATTTCTAAGAGGGCTATTCCCCAGAGCAAAAGCATCTATGAATTGCTGCCCCAACCCATGTGGACTGTCCGCTAGGATGACCCATGCCTTACATTTTTTTCGGAGGTCTGCAAGCCTTTATCATTCATAGATAGAATGAGGAAGGGAAGTAGCAATAGATCACTTGAATGCTCAACACTTTCCCTCCCTGCTTCTTATCTGTCATAATGGTCATGCTCAGTTATTTCTGTCAATGTAGCAACCTTTTGCTTGCTAATCTAGGTTTAAGGTTTAAGGATTCCAAAGTGAATAGATAACTGCATTTTGTTTAAGATGAGTGAAACTGTTAGTGTTTACTTTGTGGAAAGAGTATACAGAACCTAAAATTATGAGGGAAATACACAGATTTCCCCAACTAGGTCTGTAGGAATGATAATGAGTAGGGTTGCTACTACCTTCACCCCCTGTTTCCTGGACCAACTATTGTATAATCCACAACCTGCTATATCACCTGAACCTGCAAACAGTGATTTCAAGAACTAAGGTGCCCACATCTATGGAGGTACAGTAGATGGGAGGAGCAGTGGATGCTCCAGTAACATGACCATTGCTTCTCCTTTGCTGTGCTATGGGTACCTGGTTTCATGATTATATTATGCAAGAATGTACGATGGAAAATTATATTCTATGAACATTTGGTAGTGGTGCTGGTTGGAAAGTAAGGACAGGGAGAGCAAAATCATTCCTTATATGTCAAACACAAACAGGTAAAATACTGCCCTTTCCAAAAAGGGTCTGGTTGGCCTCATTGAAAGATAGTACCATATAAAGGGTTCAGTGTTATTTTGTATTGATAGCAGGCTAGATTCTCTGAGTTAGTGATGTCTAGATCTGTGAAGCCCACCCTGGCAGATCCAGACATAGATCTATTTCTAACATTTTGGCTAAGCACAAGAGAAGCTGAAGGCAGATTGAGTGTGCCATCCTCCTAACTTGGTTGTTGAATGCATCTTCCTTGTGGAATAGTCTTTCTAATAGATATAAGTATGTGACACAAAAGTCCTACCTTACTTGACCATTTTTGGATGTATTGTTTTCTTAGTTGCTTAGGTATAACAATGAATACAGAATCTAGTCACTTTCAGTTTTGGGGGAAAATGGCAGAGGGGTGAGCAGCAGCAAATCAGCCTCTCCAAGATCATGAGTACAGATGCTAGAATATAACAGCATAGAGAAGAGAAGAAGGAGAGCAGGGGTTCCCAGGATGCAGCAAAGATCTGAAGGAAGAATTATGGCCCATGGGAAGAGTGAGAAGAGAGACCTCAACACTGAAGAGGGAGGTGGCAAATGATGCTTTCTTCCTGAATCTCAGTTCACAGCATGAGAGGCAGCTTGAATCTACTGAGGCATGGTGGACTGTGGGGGCCTTCAGAGGCCTCCACAGAACAACACACCAGCAGAACAGAGCAGTGAAGTGGATGCTGTGGGCTGCAGTAACTGCTGAGTGATTTTGGTGGAGATATCCCTAGGAGAGGGCGACTGGCCAGTTGTCATTTTGGAAAGGGGTCAACTGAATGTGGGACTCAGAGCAACCATGGGTCAGCTCCATCTTGCAACTCCCAGTATTATTGTGAGGTGAAGCTGTGGCTGACCTCCTGTGGTCAGAGTGCCAAGTTCAAGCTGGCAAGAGGCACTTGGAGTGTTGTGGACTGAACATCTTGGGTGCCAGTCTTACATTTAGGAACCAGGATGAGCCTGAACTTCAGTAGACTTAAAAGGGTAGACTTTCTGGGATTATTTACCACCCTGCCATAATTCTACTTCAGGCTTGCTGGGATCAACCAACCCAGATCTGAGCTCTGTCTGTCCCCTGAGTCTAATAATGATTGCAGAGATATGCTCAGAAGACATTTTTCTTCTTTTTTCTTTCTATCTCTTGTAATATTGCTTCCTCCTCTTGTTTATTTTCTATTGTTAGATATTTCTTAAGAATAAGTCTGTGGGCCACAGATTCTCCTAGTTTTTCTGCATTTGAAAATGTGTGTGTTCTCCTTTCATAACTGAAGGACATGTTTTCAGGTATGGAATTTATAACTAATAGTTTTTTCTTTCAGTATTAAAAAAATGTACTGAATTTAATGAAATACAAACTGAAACTCCTGAACATACTAAAGGAAATAAAGTCCCCAGCATTAAAATTTATTGATGTAGTTGAAGCCTAAATAGACTATTTAGATAGGAAGGAAGAAAAGGCACAGCTCAACTCTTCTTATATGACAGAAAATACTTCTTTTGGATTGAGGGGAGACACATGCAAAGGCCTTTTTGGTGCCTACGCTTAATGGTAATTGAATATGGATTGACTATTTCTCATTTTCTCTTCTCATACATGCAGAGAAAAGAAGCAGCTGAACACAAGGGGGAAGAAAAACATGAAATAAAATCCATGTGGGGAAGCAAGATGTAGAGAAGTGTATGGAGTTTGGTGCTAGACACATCTGACTTTGAGTCCTATCTCTGACCTTTACTTAGTGCTTGGTCTTTGGTTGGTTATTGAATGTCTCTAAGTCTCAGTTCCCACATAGATAAGATTGGACTAATGATACTCATACTTCTTTCTGGGATATTGTGAGATAAAATGAGACGCATGGACTACCTCGCATCTGACAGGTGTTCAGTAAAGTACTATTGAGAAAGATACCAATGGAATAAGCTATCTTTTGAAGCTGTTAGGTGATGTTATTTGTAATTTATGGAGAGTTACTCTTATCTAAGTTTATTTATTAGTTTAGTTATTTTACTAAAGTAAATATAAAAATGTTTTTCAGCCTAGTTCAAATAGGAAGAGGAAAATCACAGAGTAATTAGAACAGGGACAGAGTAATGCTGAGGATTAATCCTCAGATAACATTAAGGCCCCTAAGATCTAATCATATTCCAAAAACCCCATCTAGGAGGATATTTTAGGTACACATCAGAAAAGGTGGTGAGAGCCACCGTTCACACAAGGAGCCAGGCACTACAGGAGCTGTGAGTGCTGTGGAGCCGGGTTCTGAAGCAGCCACCTGCTCCTGTCACAGGAACTACACACTGAGGTGTGCTGCAGGATTCTGCCATGTGAGCACAATACAACCACAAAGCAAAAGTCTTTCTTCCTCACATGTCTCTCAAACACACTTTATTGGCAAAATCTGACCTTGAGAATCTAACAATGAAAAATAGTTAAAGAGCTCACAACTATTTTGTCAGAATAGGCAAAAAGGCAGAATTTGGAACTTAGAGGCAGGAAACTTATGACTAGCACAATCATAAGAAGAGTCCATGATGTAGTCCGATTTGATCCTGAAGGATTTAGCTTAGTATAAAGTTTCAGAGGTAAAATCTAATGGCTTAGGTGATCCAGGTTAGGTCATTTACAATGAGTGAATAATCCAAAAGTGATTCAGATTGATTCTAGACTCGCAAGAGGGGTGTGACACATAGGTAACTGAGTAAATTCATGATCCCAGGAACTGAATGACTACTCTGCATGTGAAAGGATTTGTAGGGTTACTAAATGTTGCTTATGGACTTTATTTAGAATGCATACTTTTTTGGGCTGCATTTGTACAAATATAGATTTTATACTTAATTTATATTTATCTTACTTTTCTATTACATTTGGAATATTTGATAATATATTGTTTTTGAAAAGTTCTCCCCTCTTACATGGATCTCTTTATTTTCCTCCTTTGAGGTATGTTTTCTTTTGGAGCATCTTTTTAAGTGTCATTGTTATTTAGAGTTTCATCCTTAATTCTTTCTTATTCTATGTATTCTTTTCATGGTGACAGCAAAGCCTCATTCTTGAAAAGCATAGGATTTCAAGTTGAGGAAATGTTCAGATTTCTGTCTCCTAAAACACACAAGCGATCCCCAGTTCCAGGTTGCATCATGCAGCATTTCATTGAGCACTCACAGTCTACTCTATCTGTCTAGCTCTAATCAATCCTTCTCATATCTCTTACAGACGTGTGCTGAGAATTCTTTTCCATCACTGGAGTCTACAAACATGCACATTTTTTTTTTAAAGGGTGGGTTAAATTTCTTATTTCAGCCTTGGGTCCCTCAAATCCAGCCAGCAATCTCTTAGGCTAGGCCATCTGAATGATTATTTGCTTCCCTATCTAAAATATACTAAGATCTTCCTATCATGTTTGGAGTTAAACTTTTCAGTGCATCCTGAAAGTCTCTCCTTTCTTAACTGCTTTTACATCATAAAGACCCCTCATACCTATTATAGCTACCATAAAATAATTATAGTACTAAGGATTCAAGTGTCCTGGAATCTTTGCATATCTAGTACCTGATGGCAAATGTCCTTATCTCCTCATCTAGAAAATTTTGATTAGTTCATCAAGATTTAGATTAAGTGTTCTGCTATCCAAAGCCTAAACAGACAAGCCCCACTGGGTTTTGTAAATTTCTTCTCTGTCCTCAAACCATTGTTTTAGTACTCAGTCACAATGTGATACGGTTTCTTTGAGTACTTGAGGTTTTCTTTTCATTTGAGGACATTTCTGGTAGGAATACTGCCTTCTGCTTTAGTGTTTCAGTGCTCTGGGTTGAGACATTTAAGAAGGCCTCCTTGGCAAAGAAACCAATTCCAATTTTGGGCTTTCATGGCTCAAGCAAGAAAGAAATTATGTTGCATGGAATCCCTCAGTATTGCCCGCTGGCTATTTTACCTACAAAAGTTACATTATCATATATGTTATCTATTCAGATGGAAGTGATGAGTTTGTGTTTCCCTGTTGGAGCAGTTGTCCATGAGGTTAGTAGGTCTCTCAGGGGAGGCCAGATGTTGTGTCTGAATACAGAGGCAAAAGTCTTGGGCCAAATTTGGTCTAATGTGGTTTGGGATGGATAAGATTTTATCCAAAAGATCATATATTCCCTGTGGTGTGGCAGGTGGTATTTGGGTGCCTGAACCAGGGTTGGGGCCCTGCAGCCTTCCCTGTTGTCCTAGCTTTTCTGTCAAAAGAGTCTTATGAATGATGGAAAACCTTTCTGAGTCTAATCTGAGACAAAAAAATTTCCCCATGTCTTTCCTGTGGGCCAATATTTCTTTTCTGGGTTTTTAATAATTAAACCTAGCCAATGGCATAATCCCAATTTGCTGCCCAGCTCAGGGAAAAGATATATATATATATATATATATATATATATATATATATATTTTTTTTTTTTTACCATGTTGTCATTGTCCTTATTGAATCAGGATTTCCCATATGCATAGACCCTATGGTTTTGCAACCCCCTTGGTGGCAATTGTAATCTCTTATGGTGCTAAAGCCTTGGTCCCCTGGGAAAAAATAATTTCCAATCATATTTATCTCACCTTTCCTACCTAATCTTGAAAGGGGTCAAATCTCTGGACCAACTCGTCTCATTAATGATTGTTTCCCCCAGTGTCCAAGTTACCGTGAACTTGTAGGCCACTTCAACAGCAGCTGACTCAACTAAGAAGATGATGAGGAGCAGGAAGGTGACACAAACAGTCAGTTGGATATTGCGGAGCCTTCTTCTTGTGTAATTGGTGTGATCAGCAGAGGGAAGGTGCTGTCAACATTTGGTGGGTCAGGTTCATTGGATGATGTTGGCTTGGTTCTGGTCCATCACTTGGTGGTTGGAGCTAATGGCTCAGTACCATGGAAACTCTCAGTGTTTATCAGGAACCTAACTGGCTTTTATTCCACATCTACCATTATCATGGGTTCTCTGGGGTTGAAGTCAGGGACCCATGACCTCTTCAGCCTAAGGTCTCTCCAGTTTCCATGACCAAAACTTTATATTTTTCCTTCCTAAGCAGCTTCGGATACTCCCTTTTAAAATGTCCCTTCTCTTTGAAATAGGTACATTGGTTTAGATGTAGAGGAAGATGACATGATATCCTTTATTTTTAACCTTATTGACTCCTGATATAGCAGCCTCTTGGAGAACTACCACCAAAACTTTAGCCTGTTTTTTTAGTACCTTTTTTCTCTTTCATCTTTTGCTTTTTTTGCAGCTTCCTTCCTATTGTGGTACATATTTTGGGATACTTCTACCAATTGTGACATATGTCTGTAAAGCCCTCTAACTTTTGTGATTTATGGCAAATATCAGGTGCTGACTGGGTGACCAAAGCCATGTTGACAGTCTGGGCATTCTTGGGGGTTTTCCAGTCAAAAGGAGTGTAATTCCAGTAAACCTTCAGGAGGCGCTCAAGGTCACTGGACTCACAGTCGGTCCCTGAAACACCTGCTACCTCATTTAGATTTGTGGGTAGTCAGGTTGCTATGATCAGGCCGTGGTGAGCCTCCAGCAAAGGCATACCCTCTGCTGTACTGGGGCCCCAAATTGGGGCTTTTCTGGGCAGGGTCTCTTCTATTGTTTCCTGTTTATCCTGGTCTGCATCTACAACTTCTTTCCTAATCTGCTGTTGCTTTCTAAATTCTGTCTCTTTCCTCAGAGGTGAAAATGTTCAACCACAATTGTTGACAGTATCCCGAGTGGGGTGGTGAGCCCAGAAAGCTGACTCAAGAACAGTGATTAAGGCAAGGGACTCTTCTTTAAAAAGTGGGTTTGGGGCCTTGCAGTTATACAAGTCACTTGTACTAAAAGGGACCCAGACCATAATGAATCAGGCTTGTCTTCCCTAGGAGTCCATACAGAAGTCCTAGACTCAGCAAATTGAAGACAGCTGTGACAGCAGCAGTCTTTGCCATTTGATGGGTACTGGAGTCTCCAGTCATGTTTATGAAGAAAAGGTTCAGGTAGGGTGGGTAGAAGGCCAATGCTCACAATCACGAAGGTGGTGAGAGTAGTACCTGAAACTGTGAGCATGTGAGGCCAAGGGGGAGACATGGAAAGAATAGAAAAATGACACAGAACAGACACAACATACTCCTGGATTGAATTGATCCACTCCTGACCATCATATTTGACCAAAAGGACTGTGGACTAATCCCTAATTATTGATATAGTCAAGACAAATGACCACCACATCTGGAGATCAGGGCCTGAAATTTTCCCAGTTCCAAAGTCCGGGTAAACAAGTCCCTGGATGAGCCAAAAAGCAAAACCAAATCTTATGTAGGTCAGTTAGGCAGTCTTGATTGTCCTGTCTCATGGCAGTTGACCTGTACTTTACTGAGCTTCAGGCGGCTGGCTGAACTCAGCTGGGGTGCCCTTAGTCACCTGGGTCTCAGGTACAAGGTCAGGGCCAATTTTATCTCCTTCTGAAGGGTGTTCCATGAGGATTTTGCTGGGGCCTCCAAAATGTTATGGCAGAGAGATAAACATGAGAGGTCACCCACGGAGGCAGGGAGTGGTTATAAGCAAGATTTGTAAGTCAGCACAAGGAGTCCAGAAAGCTACTGGGACATTGATCCCAAGAGGCAACTGAGTTAGCTTTATATACAGTTTTAGTTCTGGGCAGAAATGGGCAAGGATATATTGTCTTGGAATCTAATTGGTACAGAGGGCACTTTCTGTCAGGGGCGGAGGGCAGAGTATAACCAATCATCTTATAACAGCTCAGGTTGAAGCAAGGGTGAGGTTTTGTAGTTTTGCCTGTGAGGTTATTTTTTTGCAAGAAACAGTTGTGAGAACAGGATCTTACATCCTTCTTATAGCTAAGATGTCAGCTGAGACCTAAGATGTTGCCAGTCTGGCTCATTCCCGCATCAGGAGCTTCTCTGATAATGAGAACAGCTGAGTTCATATAAGGAAAGCCAGTGCAGCAAGCTTCTCCAGGAGGCTCAACAGTGCACTGTCTTCCTCTCCTTTCTCCTTTTATGCTGTTGGCAACAATCCTCAGGTGGGCCTCCCACATCCAGCACCACACTCATTCAGTTCAGCTGGGTGTTACAAGTTGATCATTAGTTAATTCATTACCCAGTGCAAATATGTTGTTCTCAGAAACGTTTTCCAATTTCTCCAAGTAATTTGGGATTAATGAAAAAGCAACAGTAACTATAGATATGAGAACAAAAGCTGCTTAAAGTCATCAGGGAATATTTTTAATGATGGAAAAATCTCTCTAATTTACAAATTAAAGCAATGAAAATTTCTTTTGAAATAAAGAAGAAATCATCTGTTAATAATTTAATCACATTCTTAAAGATTGACAGTGGTGGAGAAGGAGATGTTTATTTCTAAAATAGGAGTAAGCTAATTCAATCATACCCCATGGAGAGAGAAAACCTTTTGTCTTATGACTGTCTTTTACAGTGTGAACTGCGATTTACCTTAAGCTTTCTCTCATCTCAGGGAGCACTATCACAATGGCTACACACAAATTTTATAAACATGAAACTCAGTGGAGAATAATTATTCTTCCTATAATAAGAAACCTACAATTAAAAAAAAAAAGATGAGTGGAAAAACCCAGCACAAAGTAGAAATACAAGTGTCACCAATAGCCAAACATGGAGAAGATCCAGCACTTTGCAGGAAGCCACAGCCAGACCTTGTAACAGGAGAAGTCATCTGGAAAATGGCATTTCTCACACGTTGGCTGTAAGTCAATCTCCCCGGTAAGAGTATCAAGTTAAACAACCTTTGCCAGTCTTTCATTGCTGTGAATGTAATAAGATTCCTGCAATAGAATCATTCTTTTGTTCACTGGTTTCCCTTCTGCTGCTCCTATCTTGCTAAAGTCATCTTCCCCAAAGTGTCACTCACTACATTCCATCTACTGAGTTCTGCATGGGAAAATATATCCAGTGCCAAAGAAGAAATAAATGAACATTGTGAACAATAAAGTGTAGATCATTTAATAGTTGGATAAGGACAGCATAAATAATATTGAGATTGAAAAATAGAGGAAAGAAAGAGAGCTAAATAAAAATACTCAAATGCCATACATTTTCATAAAACAAAGGATTAAAAAAGCCTACAGTTTTACACATGTAACACAGCTAGTGAAAGAAAAAAAATTTACTAATTTGGAAAACATAGATTATAATACTGGGCTCTCTACCTATCTATGTAATTTTGAAAAAGTGACCTAATCTTACTTTTTAAAAGTAGTTTATTAAAATATAATCCACACCCTATAACATTCAGTCATTTAAAATATATAACATATAACTTAATGCCTTATGATATATTAACATAATTGTATAAAAATTAATCACAGTCTAATTTTAATGCATTTCCACCACTCCAAAAAGAAACCCCATAACCATTTACAGTTACTTATTCACTATTCTTTCAAACCTTGGCAACCATGAAGTTATTTTGTTTGTTAGATATGTCTGTTTTAGACATTGCATATTGATGGAATTATATATCATATAGCATTTAAACTATTTTCTTATAATACAATGTCTTTAAGGTTCATATTTAGTATATGTCAATACTTCTTTTATGTGGTCAAGTAATGTTCCATTGTGTGGATATACAACATTCTTATTTTCTTTTAGATATTGTGTATAATGATGCTAAGCTTTTTGTGTAACAGTTTTTGTGAGTTAAGCCAATTAATCTTACTATAGCCTCATCTGTAAAACAAAAATTGAGTTTATGCTGTATGGGTCTATGTTTAAAGGAGTTTGCGCTTTATATTTTTATCAATTTATGACACAGGCATTAAAGAATATAACATAAATATGTTTTCATGTGATATTTCTGATAACACAATTAACAATAGCATACTTTTAATTGTGGCTTTCAGTTGGTGAAACAAGAGGTTTTTTAATATTGAGACACTGTAACTGTGTGTGTATGTGTGTGTGTTTCATTGAGGATTAAACTCAGGATCTTCACACTGAGTTGCATTCCCAGCATTTAAAAAAAATTTTTTTTCTTTAAGTTTTCCAGGGCAGCCTTCTACTTGTAATCTTCCTGTCTTACTCTCCTCGGTAGCAGGGGTTATAAGCAGGCACACTGTGCTCAACTTTAATTTTTTTGTATTTATGTATCTGCTGATCCATTGATAGACTGGCTGATTGAGTCATCTGTTCATTCATCCTTTCATCCATGTCTCTATCCATGCAGTAGTTACCAAATGCTTATGAATGCCAATTTTGTGCTATTCCAACAAGATTCCTAATGATAAATAGGAACTTGTGCACAAGAGTTTAGATCTGGTAGAGAAGAGAGGCTATGTGTATAATTCAGTTAAACATATGCTAGAAAGTAAGAATGATATTTAATGAGACTCAGACACAATCTCAGTGATTTCATAGATTATAATTCTTTGTCCACAATGGTGTTTCAACAAATTATTTTCCTACTTTATCTCAACAAATTCTTGTCAATATTCTAATAAAAATTGGTTCAAATAAATTAAGACAATTTATTTAAGTTTGTAAAATGTAAATGATTCAAGTAGGAGGTAGTAGCCTCTGAAGAATGTTATTCTTGTGTAGCCTAAAGTGATATATAATAAAATGGTGTATAAAAATTACCAAAGAGACCCAAAAGTGTTGGTAGCAGTTAGCTAAAAAAGTTCAAAACCTGTGCTTCAAGAGATAATGTGATTGTACTTTGGCACAAAACAAACCACCCTTCACTGTTGTCCAGTTTGTTTGAATGTACTCTGCAAAACAAATCTCTTCGGAAATAACTGTTGTCTTTCCTTTCTCATCATTCTACTAGGAAATTCTGGAGCTTAGCTAAAAAGCATGGAAAATGATGTAACATCTCAAATTATAAAGTAATACAAAAAATTCATTTTTTAACTCATTATGTATTATAATCCAGCTGATATATTGCAAATAGTCCATTACTCTCTTGAGATACTGCTGGATAATTCTTGCCCCTTTTCTCAGAACCAAGACATTTGATACAGTGAAAAAGTTTTTCTAATTTTATCAGCAATAATAATAAAATATATATACAAAAGACAAAATGTATTTATTTGTTGAATTAGGATATCTTGGAAATCACAGGCTACAAAGCTGCCTCATTCGTTATAACCATTGACCCCCATTCCTTTTTTCTGAAAATGAAATTAAAATGTGATCACTTGTAAACAGAATGTCCTAAATTACCAAATCCATAAATATCAGATTTTATCAGAAGTATCCTTTGGGTATGGTGCAAATCTACTTATCCTGGGGAGATTAGGGAAGATGTCATGAGAGAAGTAGGGCTACAGCTGAGGCTTGAAAGAGACATCACCTTGGCTAGGAGCAAGCTGGAGATCGCTCTCGGTAGAGAAATGATGTGAGCCAGCGATGCAGGGGAAGCCTAATTGGAGTTGTCTGGTATTCAGTATTATGGGAAAGATTATGCAGTTCTATATATGGTTTAAAAAAATTGGGAAATTGAAAGTCACTTTTAGTTCCTAAAATTAAAGTGTCTTTTGGTTCCCTGACCTATAAACATTGTTTTATCAAGTACTCAATCTCTTAAGAAGTAACAGGTAGAAGTTGGGGAATAGCTTTTTACTTTTACTGAAAAATAGTAGAGAAAAATCAAATAATATTGACAATGAGCTTCACTCTGAATCTGGATTCTTTTCATTTAGCTTTTTGCTTTTTCTAAACCAAAAATATTTTTTTTATTTGAAAGAGAAAAAAGCCCCACAAAATTTCAAAACAAGATAATAGGAGTGTAACAGTGGTTAATACATCGCATATTGTTATCTTTAAGTTAGTTACTCAGTGTACAAGATATCTGTATTTAATTGTCCAAGCAATTTTAGCACAAACTTTGCTTTTCAATGAACTAAGAGAAATTAGTAGTGTAGTTATCTTAACTGCCATACACACACACACACACACACACACATACATATATTTGCTTGTTTGCTTTTTGCTTTTCCTTTTCTTCTTTTTTCCTTTCCCCCATCCCAGTTTCTCTTTCCTTTTGAAGTTTCTTCCCATTTTACAATATCTATTGTATATTTTGGATCTTATTTACTCTTTCAATTTCTCACACTAGGGAGACAATATGATGTGTACACATGTGCATCTGGTTTATGTCATTTATGACTGTGGTCTCATTTACCTAAACCTTTCTTATGCTTTCAAATAATTTTAAGAAATGTTGACAAAATTCTACTTTTCTTCTGAATAGGAAATTAAAATAATGATGCTCCAGGTTATTAATGCCATATGTAGCACTGCTTTAGAGCAGTTTTTGATGGGATTCTACAGTGACAATGGGTCAACATTCAGTGGCAACTTTTTCAACTTCGTAATCATAAGACCTAAGGCCATATTAGGAATATGAAGTCATTCTATTATCAGAGGCATCTGAAGAATACTGAATAATTTAGTATTTTGTTCTTTCAAAAATATATCAGCACCTCTAACATACTGATACAATCACAAGAAAATGCATGGATCAAGACCATACTCATAATTTAAATAAACCAGACGCACATGTGTATACATGATATTGTATACACATCATATCTCCCTAGTGTGAGCAACTGAAAGAGTAAATAAGATCCAAAATGTACAATTTATATTGTAAAATGGGAAAGAAAGTCTTGGTTAGACTGTCCGAAGAAATGGATGAACACTAGCCTGAATCAGAAAGTTCAAAATCAAGCTCATTTTTTCATTAACTCATTCTGCAAACCATAAGCACCTACTACCCAGACACTATTCTAGAAAACAAAGTTATAGAAGTAAAAAGCTAGGATAAGATCCTTGGATCCTTGTATATCTCACAGCTGACGTAAAAGATTGCCCTTTAAACATTTCTAATGCAGTGTAATAAAATTTTTGATGAAAATAAGGTACCTTGGGTCTGGGGATATAGCTCAGTAGCACAGCGTCTGCCTGGCAAGTGCAAGGTCCTGAGTTTGATTCCTGGTACCAAAAGAGAGAGAGAGAGAGAGAGAGAGAGAGAGAGAGAGAGAGAGAGAGAGAGAGAGAGAGAGAGGTTGTGTCAGAGTACCCAGAGTGTAAGAACAGTCATATTCATTTACACAAAATAATTTTAATTCCGCTATCTAGAAAACATTATTGTTAACAATTCTCTACATTCAGTAGATATGTTTATATACTAATATTTGTCACTGGGATACAGATATAACATATACATGAGTGTAATATAAAATTTAAAAAATATATAGTGAAGAATGCAAGAAATGTTATTATAATGCATTCTGTGCTGTAAGTTTATGAGTACTACATCTTCCAGAAACTCTTATCTGTGACAGTTATAGGTATTATAAATAAAACTAATTTTCTAAATTTGAATCACACTTTATTGTCCAAAGAATCTACAAAGAGTAAATAATTTACTTAACAAATCATCTGTTTTCCTAGGTTTTCATAATAGAAAATGAGAATATTCATAGTTTTACTTACTAAATATATATATATATATAAGGATAAAACTTTTGCTTTATTGTTTTTCTGAGACTCATGTTAAAAATCAAATTTACAAAGAATCAAATTCACTTGGTGCAGAAGCCTTGGTGTCTTGAATTCTGAATTGATAAAGACCTAGCAAAGCTTGACAAATTTCATGCATTGCACTTAAATTTTGGAAATTTTAAAAGCTTGTTATTAATTTGACTATGATGCTCAGTGCTTATAAATTAGAATATAAATTTGAGTACAATAGCAAGAGTAAGTGTGTTCTCATAGTAAAAAAGATTCACATGGAGAAAAAAAAATCTTCCTTTTGCTTGCTTCAGAAAAGTGACAATTGCTCTTGTCATTAAATCATGAATCCAGGTGAAGATGTGACTTCAAAGATATAAGGGTGGCTTACACTGTGATTTGCCCCCACAATGCCCATGGGCAACCCCTCCTCTCTGTATAATTATGCTACTGGCCAGTGAGCTATCAGCCCAAATTACTGAATGAGGCTTCCTTCCCTGCTTACTTGATGAGAAGACCAGTCCAGGTGCAATGCCCTGTCACATTTTTTCCCTCACTTTATCCCAGTTTCACTCTTCCTTTGCCTCTCTGCAGGTTCAGAGAATATCTGATCACAAGGTGAGAGTGATGAATAGAAAGTCACTTTAGCAAAGACACTAGAGAAAGGGACAAAAATTTCTGGCTCTACAGCACTATCAAGTGAATGCCAGCTACCCTCCTCCTCTGAACTTCTTGTTCTGTAAAAAAAGAAAGAAAACCATTTGTTAATGCTTCTGTTAATCACATTTTATTCACTTGCATCTAAATTCATTTATAATGGATCAAGTAGGAAATATAGCTATCCCTTCTGAAATGAACATGAAACTTACATTTAAAATGTATCTTCTGCAACTTACATTTAAAATGCTTTTAAAATGTATCTTCTAGTTTATAGCTTCTTTTCTTTTGAACCTTCAGGAAAAACTAAGCTTTAAGTTTTATTAAATACTTCTGTTTTATTCCATAAGGCAACGTGAGAGTTCAATTTAAACAGCCTATAGCAATAATTGCTTAAATCCTTTTTAAAGCAAAGGATTTATCTCCTTGAATTTCCTTTCTCTCTGTCTCTCTTTCTACCTCTCCCGCTCTCTCCTTTTATTTCCATCCCTCCCTTCTTTACTTCTATCTTCCTTCCTTCTCTTTCTATCTTTTTGATGTTTCCTTCTCTATTTCTGTCTTTGTGTTCTCAACCTAGTCAAAACGAAACATATAATATTCATTGAATATCTTTTTCTTCCATTTTCTTTCATAATTAAAAATAGATAAGTAGAATATTTTAATTCTTGGATTTATAATCTTGTTCCAAAAAGAATTTATATTGCCATATTTTATAATTTTATTTTTAAAAATCAGGTAGCAATACAAGATTACCTCTATGAACTGTTTTCTCTCTCCCTCCCTTCCTTTCTTTCAGAACCTTGAAGGGAAAATTGTCATTTCTTCTGAGAATAACCAAGATCATTAAAATTTATTTTCATAAAGTAAAAGTGAAAACTGAGAAACAGTTATAATGTATTTTCTGGACTACTAAGGAAACTTACCTCTGACCTAGTGATCCCAAGGACACAATACAATCTTGAGCTTTTTTTCATTAGTACATTCATGCAACACATTCTTATTCAGGTACTGCCATGTGCAAAGAACTGTATGTTTCACCATGGTTTCTAGAGAAGGATTATATAGAAAAATGTATAAGATATCATCCTCATCAGAGTCACCTAGCCATTCTAGAAACAAGATATATCCATCTGGTATCAGTGGAGACTTGGCATGGCCAGAACAAAAGAGAATGGAAAGAAAATGAGTCAAGGGGATGTTTGGCATAGTTTTTCTCTCTGGTCCTATAGACATTGGTGTCAGCTTGCTCAGGAACTTATTGAAAATACAAAATACTTCTCATTTGTTTAGGTTGTTTTACTTTCTGTGCTGCTCAGCAATATAACCCTGTAAGGAATCTTCACAGACTTGAAAAAGCTCTGAATTGTTTAGTGTTAATGGAAAACACTGTATGGATAAAGTGTATGTGACAGACAAAAAGACAGATGGCACAGTCTCTGAGGTCCTCATAGAGGGGAGGAGGAAGTTTTCTGGGTAAGGGATTCTTTTGCATTCACTCACCCACTTTATATAGTCTCTATATTGAAAGCTGCTAAAAGAGTTTTAGAGAAAGACAATGTATTAAGTGTTTGAATTCTTAAGGTATTCTTTCATTTGATGTACCCCTTGTCAGGTAGCTTTACAGTCTAATATTAAATTCTACATGTAAAAATTTTAAAGATACAAATGTTAGATACCCTAGAAAGAGTTCAAGGTAACACCTCCAAAACAGGTCCTTGTGAGTAAAGATTTAAGGCAAAATGCTCTCAAAATGAACCATTATGGTATGATTGATTGTGAGATATACATAAAAATTATTTAATAAAAATAAGAGTGATTATTCTCCATGGTACTGAGTACAGAGTGATTACAAATATATTTTAATAGTGAGAAGCTTAATATTCAAAGGATGAATTGCAAGAAAATCTTGCCATTTCTTGGCAGTTTTAAGCCATTTTTTTGTGTGAGTCCAAAACTGTCACATTGATTCAAATCAGTAAAAAAAAAAAAAAAAAAAGCTAATTCAGTGAAAATTGATATTTTGTAAACACTGGTGAAATCAAGGTAAAAGGAGAGAGATATATCTACAGATAGAGAATACAATAAAAATACAATGAACAATGGACAGTTCTATATCAAAAAGTGCTTGTAATGAATAACTTGATACAAAACATAATAAAAGTAAATTAAGTAAAACAAGAACAGAATCTTTTAAGAAATGAGATCAATATTTAAAAAGCAATCACAATTTCCATATAAAAATCAAATATAAAGAAGAAAAAACAAAACAATTTAGATCAATTAAAAAAGTTATAATTGAAGCGGCAGGCCCCTAAGGAAAGAACCAGCCAGCGTCTCCCGAGATCTGTACTATGTTGGAACTTAAGGCACTGGGAAACAAAGCAACCTGCTCGCCTCCCTGGTAAGCAGCCATGAGCCTACTGGCGAGTGGGCTGAGAATCAAACATCCCATCCCCCCTTTAGCAAATGGGAGCCAGAGGTCTGAGCATCTTTTGGGAGGTTGACCATATGTAATATAGCAAATATGGGGGATTTCCTTCTACCATCTCTTTGAAGGCAAGTATTGAAGGCAAATATTTGCTTTGTTCTGATTAACTGTATTGCTCTATTCAATATTCTGTTTTGGTAAGGTCTATAATGTTCTCTATTTGGTTCAATTTTGCTATACCTGATTGGAAGAACTATTGTGAAGATAAGATATACTATGGTACCTATTACTGTTACCCCGGTAACCTGCTGTAATATTCTGTATCAATTTAACTGCATTGTCTCAATTGGATTTGTTCTGTCTTGTTCTATTGCATTTTACTACCTTCAAAATAATTTTTTAAAAAGTTGTAATGGAGAGAGGTGACTTTCAGCCCATGGAGAAGCTTTGGCACATTGCTCCAAACCCAGTAAGACCATGCTGAGCATCCTACATCACCAGAGGGTGCACTGGAAGTCCTTGTGGGCCTATTTGGGCCACACCCAGTGACTCCCAAGTGGCCTGCAGCTGCCTAAATTCTGCCTTGTGAGCCAAAAGGTGATTTCCAGCTCACAGGGAAGGTCTGGTGCATTGCTCCAAGCTCAGTGAGATCCCCCACCCAGCAGGTGGAGCTAAAGAAGGCAGACCATTAAGCAGAAAAATACAGAGCTTCCCTGAGAGAAACAACCCAGATGCCAGAATAAAACATCCTGGAGAGGTCCAGACAGAGGGAGATGGATCCTCTTGACCCATGAAGAAACTAAAGGGAAAAGAGCTGGCCAAATATGTGGTCACGGGGCTACGATTGAAGCAACACAGATTCACGGCCATGGCGCTGTCCCCAGAGCCACCCAAACTCGTGATCACAGTGTGCTCATCGTTGCTGGAGCTGTGGTGCACTGAAGTTGGGGGTCAGCGAGACCAATGGAGAACAGATCCAGCACGGAGACCTGCACTAACCTGTGATGAGTGCTTGGAATAAGACCCTCTCATGGGAAAGGAGCGACCAACTGGACAACATGGAATTGGGTAGGACAGGCCTGAACAAGGAACAGCAGTGACTTCAATTAGTTGCTCCCAGCCCACAGCAGATTGGTGGGATCTGCCTGGCCTGGATCACACCCCTGGCCGGGACCCAGTGAGTTGTCCCAAACCAATTCCATAGGCGTGGCACACACTAACCTGGTGAAGACCCCCGTGGGTTGACTGACTCTGAGGTGAGGGGCCAGCATATGCCACCCCTACTTGCACCTTAAAGGCCAACAGCAAGCTGGAGAGGGCAGAATTCCCTAGCCAGCATGCTTCAGAAGAACCATAGCCAACAAAGGAAGGGAATGGGACCTCCACTATACACCTATATGGAAGAAACCAAAAACATGACAAGAGAAAGAAATAAGAAAAAGTCCTCAGCACCAAACCCTGTGAATATAGACCCAGGAGAGGGAAATACAAATGAGATTGGGGGCAGCAAACATGCGATATCAGACACAGCATCAGTGGACATAAAGAAATATCTTTGAGGCTCTGGTAAGTGGCTGTGGCCTGGCAAGCCAAGGCCGCCCCAGGGCAAGAACCATATCAGCAATTCCTGAGATCTGCGACACACCATGTTGGACCTTGGGGCACTGGGAAAATAGGCAGCCAGTTTACCCCTCTGGTGGGCAGTTGTGAGCCTACCAGGGTGCAGGCTAAGAATCAAACATCCATCCATTCCACCCCACCCCCGCCCGCAGGAAGTGAGAGCCAGAGATCTGAGCATGTCTTGTGAGTTTGACTATAGGCAATATAGCAAATAAGGGGGATTTTCTTCTGCTATCTCTTTGAAGGCAAATATTTTTATCTCTGTTTTGCTCTGTTCTGATCAATGGTATTGCTCTATTCAATATTCTGCTTTTATAATTTTGATATTTCCTTCAATATTGCTCTACCTGATTGAAGGAACAACTATTGTGAAGAAAACCAGATATACTATTGTAACTATTGCTGTTATCCTGGTAACCTGCTGTGAGGTTCTGTACCAATTTCACTGCACTGCCTCAGTTGGTTATATCCTGTTTTGTTCTGCTGTATTTTACTACCTTCAAAATAAATAAATAAATAAATAATAATAATAAATAAGAAAAAATTTCAAAAAAGTAAATAATAACAACAAAGCATATCAGTAAGGTACTGAACAACCTGAAACATGATATAACTAAACAGATAATAGACTTAAAAAGCAAAAGGAGGAAAACCAAGCACTCTGAAGGATATAACTGCATGTATATTTAAGGGTATAGGATTGATAATTATGTTGCTAAGTTTTTGTTGGATCAGAGAACAGAACTGTCTGCAGCCTCACTGTTTGAATGTCCACTTTGTATGCTTTAATTTTTGTAACTTGAACAACTACATCTAAGAAGACAATATGTAATGTATCAACTAATGATTTCTTACTGTTCATTTTTTTTGAAATTCCATATTGTTTCTACCCTTTTTTCTGTTTTGCTTTATTTTCCCCATCTTTAAATAAAATTTAGAAAAAGAAATATCTTTGTGACCTCATAGATGAGCTCAAAACTGAAATATTAATTCAAGTAAGGCAAGATATAAGGAGATTTATCAAAGAATTGCTAATCACCTCTCAAGAAGACATAGATGGAAGAATGGAGGAACACAAAAAAAGAAGAGAAATGTTCGATGAAGAATATAAAGAAAACCTAGATACATAAAACAGATTCCAAGAGATTACCAGGAAATTAAAAACTCCATCAAAAGCTGGAAAAACTGCCTCACAGAAACTAGAGATAGATTAGCAAAACTTGAAGATAGGTTTGTAATGACTGATCATGAAACGAAAGATCTTTCAAAAGTAACAAGGAAACAGGCAGTAACAACCTGGAAGATGACAAGAGGATCTATAACTTAAGACTAAAAAATGTGAGTGAAGAAGCAGGGGTAAATACAAAGTAAATAAAAAGGCTATTCACAGAAATAATTAAGGAAAATTCCCAAGCATGGGAAAAGGAAATAATATTCAGATGTATAAGGCATACAGAACTACAACCAAAACAGAGCTACACCCAGACATATAATAATCAAGACACCAGAAATTCATCACAAGAACAGCATATTAAAAGCCATCAGAGAAAAGAAACAGATCACCTATAAAGGAAAACCCATCAAAATTACAGCAGACTTCTCGACACAAACTATCAAATCAAGAAGAGTTTGAAATGAAGCAATCCAAGTCCTGAAAGAAAATAACCTCCAACCCAGATTGATGTATCCTTCAAATCTGTCTCTCAAAATTAATGGAGAAACAAGATGCTTCCAAGATAAAGAGGAACTGGGGAAGTTTGTGACCACCAGCCCAACCCTACGAAAAATACTGAAGGACATTCTAGAGAAAGGAAGAAAAATACTAAGATTTCAGAAACAGAGGGAGAGAGGTCTCAATGAATGGGGTAGACAATGGAATGAAGGAGAAAGTAGACAAACAATGGCAGAAAAATAGCATAGCAGAAATGAGGCAGTGATAGTTGGCTATAATCTCTAACATAGATGGCTTTAATACACTAACAAAAAGAAACACAGGCAGAGTAGATCAGGAGGTAGGGTCCATCAAGATGCTCTGTATTGGAAATATAACTAACTTGAAAGAGGGTTTATGGACCAAAAATCAAATATGTGAAAACAATGCCACATGAGGGAACCAGAGATAAATAGGGGCAACTCAACCAGCACCTGCAGATAGATTAGAAAGACATGATACTTCTGTGCAGTAGAGAACTACTCAGGTATAATGAAGGAAAACCTTGAAGCTTTTGTAAATAAAGGAATACAACTTGAGATCAAGTGCAGGAGTGGGAAGGTTTGGAACCACTTAGGTAAATAGCAGGTTGTCCCCCAATCTAAAAACTGAGGGAGTTGGTGGGACCAAAAATGTGAAGTGCACCCTGTGGGAATGAAAGGAGAGGAACTGTCTAAAAAAGGATGGCAGAGGACATTTTTAATAGTGTATCAGGATTTAGAACCCACATCACTCTCACCATTCTGTTTAGATGGACTATATTCTTTTCCATTTTGTCTACTTATACTAAATTTGAGGGCATAATTATCCCAAAAATAGCAGGATATAATACAGTAACCATCTTTAATTTCCTATTAACCTAACTTGAAGCCCTGTATAACTTACACTGTCTTACTATGGCCGATCTTATTTGAATCTGGTTTGTTAGATTGCTGTTTTGTATTGACTGATTTTATTCAAATCTGTTATGATTGTTAGTATCAAATCTGAGAGTACAGGCAACTACACTGAAAATGGCAAGATTCACTAGGATACCCACTCTGGTTTGATTATTACCTGCTTTTGAAGTCTTAAATGTCTCCAATGTTTCATTTTTATTAATAAGGTGATTTTATTACAATATGATTGGTGATATAGACAATTCTATTGAAGATAATGAGAGACATCATAGTAACCATTGTAGATCACCTTATATTGCAGTTTTATGACTTTTTCATTTCATGTTTTTCTAGGAATTTGTTTTCTTTTGTCTTGCTTTGTTTTGTTTTTCCATTTAACACAGAAAGGATAGATATACATGTAGAGACTCAAGCATGCGTAGAACTTATAAACAGTCTATGACAACTGATTATATAATGCATGATGAAATGAACAACTACTTTGAAGAAAAAGAGATACAACAGTACTTAGTACTGACTCCATAACATCATGAAGTAAAATCCAGCAATACTATTATTCTTTGTTCAGAGTGATTTTGGTCTGTTTTGTTTTGTTTAATTTCAACATACTTGAACATATGGACAACTATTTTGAAGAGAATGAGAGACACTATGACAACTATTGTTGACCTCCCTATTGTCTGGTCTTGAAGACCTAAAATGCCTTCAACATCCTGTTTGGATCAGTTTTGTACTATGTTGTCTTGTATGAATTTACTGTATGTAAAGATATGGACAACTACTTGGAATAAAACAAGAGACAATATGATAGATAGTGAAGACCTCTGGTTGTCTTGTTTGAAATTATGTCTCTTACATTGCTTTCTTATATGCTGTTTTGTTCTAGTTTTTTTATGTTTAATTTTACCTTCTTTAAAATAAAAAAAGACCCCACCCAGCATCCCATATCATAGGATGACACACCAGAAAGTGCCTCTGGGTCTACTTTTGCCCTGCCCAGCAACTCCTGAGTGGTCCACAGCTGCCTGTTTTCTGCCTCATGAGCCAAAAATGTGCAAGGTGATTTTCAGCCCACTGCAAAGCTTTGGCACATTGTTCCAAGCTTGGGAATATAAGAAATTGACAAAACAAAAGAGCAAAATGCAATCTCAAAACTCAAGCCCATCCCAAGCAATCCTAGGAGACGTGGACATAGAAGAAAATGTAAGCCATACACCTTAAACTCCTGAAACGATAGCAACTGAAGTAAAGAAAGAACTCTGGGAAGTTATAAAAGAACTCAGATCAGAAATAATCTCCCAGGTAAAAGAAGAAATGATAAATTTAATGAAAGAAATGCTGAACACACCCAAAGAAGACATAGTAAAAAATTAGAGGAACAATGCAAAAATGATGGAAACCTTGAATGAACAATATAAGAAACAAACAGAATTCATGAAGCAGATTCAAAGTGATATACAGGAAATCAAAAATTCCATCAAAAGTTGGAAAAATCACCTCAATAAAAATGAACATAGATTCTTAGACAAGATTGACAAGATTGTAGCTCATGAACAGGAAAGAAAATATCTTTTAAAAATAACAAGGAGTTATGAAATAACAATTCAACAGCTGCAAGGTGATGCAGAGAAAAACAACATAAATTTGATAGGTATAAATTAAAAAGAAGGTGACAACAGAAATGATATAAAGAGGCTAATTGCAAAAGTGATAGCTGAAAATTTCCCAAACATAGGAAAAGAAACAGACATACAGATCAGTGAAGCATATAGAACTCCAAATAGCCATAACCAAAATAAAGCTACCCTGAGACATATAATAATCAACATCCCAGAAATCCAACACAACAAATAGACTATTAAAAGCTGTTGGAGAGAAGAGACAGATCATCTATAAAGGAAAGCCTACCAGAATCATAGCAGATTTCTCAACACAAATGGTTAAGTCAGGAAGAGCATGGAGTGAAGTATTTCAGATCCTAAAGGAAAATGACTTCAAACTCAGACTGATGTACCCTGCAAAACCATCCTTCAAAATGAATGGAGAAATAAGATACAGCTGAAGAACTTCATGACCACCAAACCAAGTCTGCAAAGAATACTGAAAGACATTCCATATAGACATAGAAAAAAGCCACTAGGCAAGGCAAAGAGTAGAAAAGTAAAGAAGCAACAGCAGAAAAATGTGTCAAAAATAAGCCATTATATATCAGTTATATCCTTTATAGTAAATGGCTTCAATTCACCAATTAAGAGAAACAGACTGGCAGAATGGATCAAGAAACAAGATCCAACCATACACTGTCTACAAGAAACCCATTTAACCCAAAAGGAAACTGGTAGACTGAAAGTCAGTGGATGAAAAACAATAAATCATGCAGCAAGAACCACTCCAAAAAAGCAGGAGTAGCTATTCTATTTGCAGACAATGTGAACTTCTAACCAAGAATGATCCAAAGAAATAAAGAGGGTCACTATATACTAAAGGGGAAACCTTCAAGAGGAAGAGATAACAAACTTAAAAATAAATGCACCAAAATCAGAAGCACCCAGCTATGCAAAACAAATATCAACAAAAATGAAAACTCAAATAAGCAATAACTCAATTAAAACAGGGGACTTTAACACCCCATCGACACAAAGAGACAGATAAACTAGACAGAAAATCAGCAAAGAAATAACAGAACTGAATCACACCTTTGAACAAATGTACTTGGTGGATTTATACAGGGTGTTCCACCCAGAAACATCAGAATATACATTCTTCTCAGTAGTACATGGGACATTCTCTAAAATAGATCATATGCTAGCCCACAGAACATATTTAAGTACATGCAAAAGAACTGAAATTATCCCATGCATATTATCATATCATAGCACCATGAAACTAGAGATTAATGACAAAAGAAACTGTAAAGCCCCACAAACACATGGAAATTGAATAACACAATTTTGAGCAATCAGTGGGTCACAGAGGAAATTAAAGAAGAAATTAAACAATATCTACAAGCTAATGAAAACACAATACAACTTACTGGAATCTGTGGGACATAATGAAAGCAGTCCTCAGAGGAAAATTTATTGCACTGAGTTCCCACATCAGGAAAACAGAATGGATACAAATAAGCAACCTGATGCTACACCTCAAACATCTAGAAAAAGAAGAGCAAGCCAAGCCAAAAGCCAAAAGAAGGGAGGAAACTATAGAGATCAGAGCAGAAATCAATTCAATAAAGACTAAGAAAACAATACAAAGAATCAATGAATCAAAGAGTTGATTCTTTGAAAGAATAAATAAAATTGATAAGCTCCTAGCCAACCTTATTAAAAGGAAAGAAAAAACTCAAATTCATGTAATAAGGAATGAAAAAGGTGAAATCACTACAGACCCTGTGGAAATACAGAAGATCAACACCTATTTCAAAAACCTCTACTCTCATAGACTTGATAACACAGAAGAAACAGACAGATTCCTAGAAACATATGAATTACCAAAGCTGGGTCAAGAAGATGTAAAACTGATGAATAACTCAATTTCTACTAATGAAATTGAAAATGTAATTAAAACCTTACCAACATAAAAAGCCCAGGTCCTGATGGATTCATTGTGGAATTCTACAAGAAATTCAAAGAAGAATTACTGCCAACACTCCTCAAACTCTTTAATGAAATAAAAAAGGAAGCAATTCTCCCTAACTCATTCCTGAAAGCAAATATTACTCTAATACTAAAACTGGAGAAAGAGCCAACCAAAAAAGAGAACTACAGGCCAATCTCCCTAATGAACATAGATGCAAAAATTCTCAATAAAATATTGGCAAACAGAATGCAGCAAATCATCAAGATGATTATACAACACAATCAAGTGGGATTCATTCCAGAAATGCAAGGATGGGTCAACATATGCAAATCAATAAATGTAATCCACCATATCAATAGAGCCAAAGATAAGACTCACACAATCATTTCTATAGATGCAGAAAAAGCTTTTGATAAGGTCTAAAACTTATTAATGATAAGAACCTTACAGAATATTGGAATACATGGCCTTTATCTCAATATGATAAAAGCCATCTATGACAAACCAACAGCCAGCATCATATTAAATGGCCAAAAACTGAAAGCCTTTACCATAAAATAAGGAACAAGACAAGGATGTCCATTACCACCACTCCTATTCAAAATAGTGCTGGAAATGCTAGCCAAAGCAAATAGACACAAGAAAGAAATAAAAGGAATAAGGCTGAGAAAAGAAGAAGTTAAATTATCATTATTTGAAGATGATGTGATACTCTACATAGAAGTGCCCCAAAACTCCATTGAAAGACTCCTAGGTATAATAAATACATTCAGTAAGGTAGCTGGGTACAAAATCAACACAAAAAAATCAACAGCATTCTTATATACATACAACAAACTCACTGACAGAAGAGAAGCCACACCTCTCATAATAACATCCAAAAAAAAAAAAAAAAGGAAATACTTAGGAATCAATCTAACAAAAGAAATGAAACCTCTATTCACAGAAAATTATTTTTTTTAAATTTTATTTTAAAGAGAATAAAACAAAAAGGACAGAACAATTCAGATCAGAACAGAACAATGTAAGCAACACAGCACTTCACAACAAGACAACCAGATATTAACAATAGCTACCATAATGTGTCTTTCTTTGAAATAGTTGAGCATAGCTTCACCCAGAATAATATTAAACATAACAAAATAGTATAAAACCATTCAAGAGAATTAAAGTATTACAGGGCATTCTGAACCAAATAACAGAAAATGAACAATGGCTACCATAATATCTCATTTTCCATAAAAATTTGTTTATACTATCACATATATTAAAATTCAATAAGATACAGCATGATAGAACCAATGGTAATAGAAGAACAAAAGCATGGTAGGACTTCAAAGCAAGATGATATTAAATCCACGATGGCTGCCATGTCTTGTTTTCTTCAAAATAGCTGTTCATAACATCACACATAATAAAATCAAACAAAACAGAATAAAACAATTCCAACTAATGAATGAAAACATTATGAGGCTTCAAAGCAATGTAGTGGTGAACATGATTACCATAAAATCTTATGTACTTTTACCATTTCTTATACTAGGGAGACTATACGGCATTTATACATGTGAGTTTGATCTATTTCGCTTATGAGTATGGTCTCAAGTTGCATCCATTTATGTATAAATATCTCAATGTGATCATTCTTTATAGCTGAGTAGTACTCCATTGTATAAAAATAACACAACTTTTTAATCCATTCTTCAGTTTATGGGCAATTAGGTTGTTTCCAAGATCTGGCTATCACGAATTGTGCTGCTATAAACATGGGTGCACATATATAACTGTAATATGATGTTTTCAGTTCTTCTGGGGATATGCCTAGAAGTGGAATAGCTGGGTCAAATGGGACTTCCAATCCCAGCTTTTTGAGGAATCTCTAGACTGATCTCCACAGTAGTTGTACCAGTCTGCACTCCCACAAGCAGTGTGGAAGAGTTCCTTTTTCCCCACAGCCTCTCTAGCATTTGTTGTTGGTAGTTTTGTTGATCCTGGCCATTCTTTCTGGAGTGAGATGGAATCTCAGTGTGGTTTTAATTTGCATTTCTCTAGTGACTAATGATGATGAACATTTTTTCATGTATTTATTTGCCATTTGTATTTCTTCATCTGAGAACTGTGTGTTCATCTTGGATGCCCATTTTTTGATTGGGTCTTTGAATTTTGTGGGTCTGATTTTTAAAAATTCTTTATAAGTTCTAGACAGAAGTCCTTTGTCTGAGGGACTGTTCACTAAGATTTTTTCCCAGTTTGTGTGTTTTCTTTTTCACTGTGCTGGAGATTTCTTTCGACATGCAGAAACTCTCTAATAAGATGTAATCCCAGTTATTGATTCCCATGCAGTTTGATTCTTGTTCATGAATTCTCTACCTACCCCTATGTCTTCAAGATTTCTACCTACTTTGTGTTGCAACAGATTTAGTGTTTCTGTTTTAATATTTAGATCTTTGATCCATTTGGATTTTAGTTTAGTACATGGTGATAGGCATGTGTGTAATTTTAGTTATTGGCATACAGATAGCCAGTTTTTCCAGCACCATTCATTAAAGAGACTATTGTTCTTCCAGTAAACATGTTTGGCCCCTTTATTAAAGATAAGGTGGTTGAGTGTGTTTGTAGTTGTGTTTGTATCTTCTAATCTATTCCATTGATCTTTAGGTCTCTTTTTATTCCAGTACCATGCTAATTTTATTATAGTAGGTTTGTAGTATAACTTCAAGTAAGGGATTGTAATGCCTCCTGCCTTGCCTTTGCTGCTCAGAAATGCCTTTGCTATTCTAGGTCTCTTCTGGTTCCAGATGAATTTTAGGAATGATTTCTCTAGATCTGTGAGGTCTGCTAGTGGTATTTTGAATGGGGTTGCATTAAATCTGTATAATGATTTGGGGCGAATGGGCATTTTCACAATATTTGTTCTTCCTATCTGTGAACAAGGTATATCTTTCTATTTTCTGAGATCCTCTTTGATATCTTTTTCAGGGTATTATAATTTTCCCTTTATAGCTCTTTTACTTTTTTCATTAGATTAATTCCTAAATATTTCATTTTTTTGGATGCTAGTGTGAAGGATGTGGCTTCTCTTGTTTCTCTCTCAGTGATTTTGTTGTTAGTGTATAAGAATGCTATTGATTTTTGAGTATTGACTTTGTATCCAGGTATATTGCTGAATTTATTTATTATATCTAGGAGTCTTTCAATGGAGTTTTTGGGGTTTCTATGTAGAGTATCATGTCATCTGCAAATAATGATAATTTAAGTTCTTTTTTTCCTATCTTTACTCCTTTTATTTCTCTCTCTTGTCTAATTGCTCTGTCCAGTATTTCCAGTACTATGTTGAATAGGAGCAGTGATAAGGGACATCCTTGTCTTGTGCCTGATTTTAAGGTAAAGGCTTTCAGTTTTTGGCCATTTAATATGATGCTGGCTGTTGGTTTGTTGTAGATGGCGTTTATCATTTGAGGTAAAGACCATCTATTCCAATTCTCTGTAAGGTTCTTATCATGAATGAGTGTTTGACCTTATCAAAACCTTTTTCTGCCTCTATAGAAATGATTGTGTGATTCTTACTTTTGGCTCTATTGATATGGTGGATTACATTTATTGCTTTACATATGTTGTACTATCCCTGCATGCCTGGGATGAATCTCACTTGGTCATGGTGTATAATCTTCTTGATGATTTGCTGCACCCTGTTTGCCAATATTTTATTGAGAATTTTTGCATCTATGTTCATTAGGGAGATTGGCCTGTGGTTCTCTTTTTTGGTTCAGTCTTTCTCAGGTTTTGATAGTACAGTAATATTTGCTTCCATGAATAACTTAGGAAGAATTGCTTCCCTTTCAATTTTATTGAAGAGATTGATGAGTGTTGAAGTTAAGTCTTCTTTGTATTTTTTGTAGAATTCCTCTGTGAATCCGTCTGGGCCTCTACTCTTCTTTGTTGGTAAGGACTTAATTACATTTTCAATTTCATTAATAGATATTGGGTTATTCAGCAGTTTTACATCTTCTGACCCGACTTTGGTGGTTCTTTATGTTTCTAGGAATCTGTCCATTTCTTCTGTGTTATCGAATCTATGAGAGTAGAGGTTTTTGAAATAGGTGTTGATGATCTTAGGTCTTTTCACAGAGTCTGTAGTGATTGCACCTTTTTCATTCTGCATTACATGAATTTGAGTCTTTTCTTTCCTTCTTTTAATAAGGTTGGCTAAGGGCTTATCAATTTTATTTATTCTTTCAAAGAAACAACTCTTTGATTCATTGATTCTTTGTATTGTTTTCTTAGTCTTTATTGAATTGATTTCTGCTCTGATCTTTATAATTTCCTCCCTTCTTTTGGCTTTTGGCTTGGCTTGCTCTTCTTTTTCTAGATGTTTGAGGTGCTGTATCAGGTTGTTTATTTGTGTCCATTCTGTTTTCCTGATGTGGGAACTCAGTGCAATAAATTTTCCTCTTTGGACTGCTTTCATTGCATCCCACAGATTACAGTAAGTTGTATTTGTATTTTCATTAGCTTGTGGATATTGTTTAATTTCTTCTTTAATTTCCTCTGTGACCCACTGATTGCTCAAAATTGTGTTATTCAATTTCCATGTGTTTGTGGGGTTTTACAGATTCTTTTGTCATTAATTTCTAGTTTCATGGTGCTATGATATGATAACATGTATGGAATAATTTCAATTCTTTTGCATGTACTTAAATATGTTCTGTGGGCTAGTATATGATCCCTTTTAGAGAATGTCCCATGTACTGCTGAGAAGTGCCAGAGTCCAGCTGCAGTAGGGCTCAGGGGTCCCAAAGGTGGTCAGGGAGTCGGCGAGTGAGAGACAGAAGACACTGCACTCCAGTCTGTGAGTGAATCTGAATCTGCTTTATTTTTTGAAACTGGAGTATATATTTGCTAACTTTTGGCAGTAACTTAAACCCCAAGCAGGAAGCATCCCAGGCATAGGGCCAGGCAGGGATAATCTTAAACAATATGTGTTAATTAACTTTTTCCACCTTTGTAACACTTTACTCTTGTTACTTAATTAGCTTGGAAAATGTAAGCCAAGGCACCTGGATGCCCACAGGAGGGAGAGATAGAGCGGCAGCTGTGAAGCTATCATGCTGCTCCCTACATTTTTTCCCTTATCACTTATGGGAGTATGGCAGGCCCTGTGAGAATACTGCCTGTCTTGGGTCAAGGACTCTTCATATGAATCCAACCAGGCCTTACCCGTCATGGGCCTGCAGAACAGCAATTGGTCCTGTGCCTGTCTTAGGCGGCTGGTGGCGTAACATATGTGTCCTAGTTCCCCATCTCTGGCTGCCTGTAGGACAGCGCCTGTCTTAGGTCAAGGACTTTTCATATGAACCCAACCAGGCCTTACCCGTCATGGGCCTGCAGAACAGCAATTGGTCCTGTGCCTGTCTTAGGCGGCCGGTGGTGTAACATATGTGTCCTAGTTGCCCATCTCTGGCTGCCTGTCCAGTGTCTCAGGGAAGTTTTCTCACAGGAATTTTGTAAATCGTCCTCCATGAGCTCTTTCATTTAAAGCTTTTGTATAAACTCTCTCATACTACTCACAGAAGGTAAAATTTCACAATTAGTTTTCACAAAGTTATCTAGAGGTTTCTAGTAACTCCTCTGGAGTTTCTATTTTTGATTTCATATTGAGTATTACATGAAAATATATATATGTGAATTACACAAATTACAATTATCAGTACAAAACATTACAAGATCCTCGCACCCAGTTCCCACATGCGGTGTCCTTTTCCTGGAGAAGTGATTCCTTGAAGCACTCTCCACCCATGGACCTTGTCACAAGGCGTGGATGGACTAGGACATGGCAGAGAAGAATGTTTATTCTGATGTTGTTGAATGGAACACTCTGTATACATCCATCAAGTACATTTGTTCACAGGTGTGATTCAGTTCTGTTATTTCTTTGCTGATTTTCTCTCTAGATGATCTGTCTTGTTGTGTCAATGGGGTGTTAAGGTCTCCTGTTATAATTGTGTTATTGCTTATTTGAGTTTTCATTTCTGTTAATATTTATTTTGTATAGCTGGGTGCTCCCAAATTTGGTGCATAGATATTTAACATTGTTATCTCTTCCTCTTGAAGTTTTTCCCTAAGTAATATGTAGTGACCTTTTTTAATCTCTTTGGATCATTCTTAGTTTGAAGTTCACATTGTCTGCAAATAGAATAGCTACTCCCACTTTTTTTTTTTTGGTTTCTGTTGCATGAAGTATTGTTTTCTATCCTTTGACTTTCAGTTTGTGAATTTCCTTTTGGGTTAGATAGGTTTCCTGTATACAGCATATGGTTGGATGTTGTTTCTTGATCCATTGTGAAAATCTATTTCTTTTAATTGGTGAGTTGAGGCCATTTACATTAATGGTTATAACTGTTATATATTGGCTTATTTTTGACATCTTATCTTTCTCCTGTTGTATCTTTACCTTTTCTTTCTGTTTGTCTGCCTTGCTTAGTGGTTTTTTCCTATGTGTATTTAGAATGTCTTTCAGTATTCTTTGCAGGGTTGGTTTGGTGGTCATTAAGTTCTTTGGCTGTTCTTTGTGTTGGAAGTATGTTATTTCTCCATCCATTTTGAAGGACAGTTTTGCAGGGTACATCAGTCTGGGTTGGAAGTAATCTTCATTTAGGATCTGAAATACTTCATTCCATGCTCTTCATTGTTTGTGTTGAGAAGTCTGCTGTGATTCTGATAGGTTTTCCTTTATAGGTGATCTGTCTTTTCTCTCTAACAGCTTTTAATATTCTTCTTATGTTGGATTTCTGGGATAGTGATTGTTATATGTCTGGGTGTAGTTATATTTGGGTTATGGCTATTTGGAGTTCTACATGCTTCACTAATCCATATGTCAGTTTCCATTCTCATGTTTGGGAAATTTTCAGATATTACTTTTGTAATTAGCTTTTTGATATCATTTGTGTTGTCCCCTTCTTTTTCACTTATCCCTATTAATCTTATGTTGTTTTTCTTTGTATCATCTTGAAGCTGTTGAATTGTTATTTCATGATTCCTTGTTGTTTTTAACAGATCTTTCCTTTCCTGTTCACTAGCTGCAATGTTATCTTCAAGGTTTTAAATTCTGTCTTCACTTTTGTTGAGCCAGTTTTGGCAATTTTCAATAGAATTTTTGATTTCCTGTATATCTCTTTGAATCTGCTTCACGCATTCTATTTTTTCTTATTCTGTTCATTCAGGGGTTCTATCATTTTGCTTTGTTCCTCTTATTTTTTAACAGTGTCTTCTTTAGATGTGTTCAGTATTTCTTTCCCTTCTTTTATCATTTCTTCTTTTACATGGGAGATTATTTTTGATTTGTGTTCCTTTATAACTTCCTGGAGTTGCTTCTTTACTTCAGTTGATATCATTACAGGCATTTCAGGTGTATGGCTTATATTTTCTTCTCTGTACTTGGCTCCTAAGCTTTCTTGGGATGGGCTGGAAGTTTGAGATTGCATTTTGGTTTTTCATCTTGTAATTTTCCTATATTTCCATGTGTAAAGCAATGTTTGAAAGCTTCCCCCAGGCATGTTGGAAGTCACCTCCTGCACACTCTGCTCCTGGGACTGAATGAAGGTTGCTGAGTGTGGCCCAGTCAGACCTGCAGGATCTCCTGAGTCAAGTCCAGTGTTTTAGGAAGTTGGGTGGGCACTTAATCACTGGGAGCAATGGTCTTAAACTCTACCCTGGCCAGTGCCAGTGGGCTAGAACTCACCTAGCATGGCCTTGGCTTCCCAGATTGAATGAAGGTCTCTGGGCATGGTGCATTCAGGCCAAGAAACCTCCTGAGCCTAGTTCAGTGTTCTAGGGAGCTGTACAGGCACTTAACTACTCGGAGTGATGGTCTTAAACTCTCCCAGGACCAGCGTCAGTGGGCTGGAACTCACCTAGCATGACCTTGGCTCTCTGCATTGAAAGCAGGTCACTGGGCATGGTCCACTCAGGCCGGAGAAACCTCCTGTGCCTAGTCCAGTGTTTTGGGGAGCTGGGATGGCACCTAAGCACTCTGAGTGATGGTCTTAAGCTCTCCCAGGGCCAGCGCCAGTGGCCTCATCTCATGCAGCCTTCACAGAAAATTATAATGTCCTGAAAAAGAAATCAAAGTGGACCTCAGACAATGGAAAGACATTCCTTGTTCATGGATAGGAAGAATAAATATTGTGAAAATGCCCATTCCCCAAAAATTATTATGCAGATTTAATGCAATCCCATTCAAAATACCACTAGCATACCTCGCAGATCTAGAGAAATCATTCCTAAAATTCATCTGGAACCAGAAAAGACCTAGAATAGCAAAGGCAATTCTGAGCAGCAAAGGCAAGGCAGGAAGCATCACAATCTCTGACTTGAAGTAATACTACAAAGCTACTATAATAAAATTAGCATGGTACTGGAATAAAATGAGACCTGAAAACATAAGAATCTTTTTTTTTTTAATTGGTACTGGGGATCGAACTCACGATTGCCCTCTTGCAAAGCAGGTGCTTATGCTGCTGTGCTAAATCCCCAGCCCCAAAAAGTCCATATTCTCTTTTTTACTATTATTATTATTTTGTACTGGGGATTGAACTCAGGACAACACGCTTGTAAGGCAGGTACTTATGCCATGAGCTAAATCCCTGGCCCAAAAAGAGACCTGAAGATCAATGGAATAGATTAGAAGATACAACTACAAACACACTCAGCTACCTTATCTTTGATAAAGGGACCAAACACATTCTCTGGAAGATAGTCTCTTTAATAAATGTTGCTGGAAAAATTGGCTCTCCTTATGCCAGAAACTAAAGCTACACCTATGCCTATCACCATGTACTAAACTAAAGTCAAAATGGATCAAAGACCTAAATATTAAAACAGAAACACTAAATTTGTTGTTAGAAAAAGTAGATAGAAAACTTGAAGACATAGTGGTAGGTAGAGAATTCATGATCAAAAATCAACTGCACAGGAAATACTTTCCAGAATCAATAACTGAGATTACATCTTATTAAAGAGTTTCTGTATGTTGAAAGAAATCTCCAGCATAGTGAAGAGAAAACCCACAAACTGGGAAAAAATCTTAGTGAACTGTCCCTCAGACAAAGGACTTCTGTCTAGAACTTGTAAAGAATTAAAAAAAATCAGACCCCCGAAATTTAAAGAGCCAATCAAAAAATGGGCATCTGAGATGAATACGTAGTTTTCAGATGTAGAAATACAAATGGCATATAAATACATGAAAAAATGTTCAGCATCATTGGTCATTAGAAAATGTAAATTAAAACAATATTGAGATTACATCTTACATCAGAAAGAATAGCCAGGATAAAGAAAACTACAAACAACAAATGCTAGAGAGGCTGCAGGGAAAAAGAAAGTCTTCTGCACATTGGTGGGAGTGCAGGCTGATGCAACTGTGGAGATCAGTCTGGAGGTTCCTCAAAAAGCTGGGATGAAAGTCTCATTTGACCCAGCTATTCCACTTCTGGAAATATTCCCAGAAAAGTGAAAACATCATATTACAGTGATATATGTGCACCCATGTTTATTTTTATTTTTTAATTTTTTATTTAAAGAGAAACAAAAGCATGTAAAGGGTAGAGATAATACAGAATTTCAAAAAAAGATAAACAATAAGAAATCACTAGTTGATAAATTACATATTGTCCTCTTAGAAATAGTTGTTCACGTTACAAAATTAAAGCATACAAAGTAGATATTCAAACAGTGAGAGCATAAACAGCTACACATGCATGAATCTCTATGTGTATTTCTATCCTTTCTGTATTAGAGGGAAAAACAAGACTTAGAAAGACAAAAAAAAATTCCTATAAAAACATGAAACCAAAAAGTTGTATAAAACCACAGTACAAGGTGATCTACAATGATTACTGTGTTGTTTCTTATTATCTTCAATAGAATTATCTGTATCATCAGGCATAATTGAATATAGCAATATAATTGAATATAGCAGTACATAACAATATTAGTAAAAATAAAACATTGTAGACAGTATAAAACTTCAAAGGTAGGTAATAATCAAACCATCATGGATATTCTAGTGAATCTTGTCATCTTAAGTGTAGTTGCCTATACTCTCAGTCTTGATACTATCAATCATAACAGCTTTGAATAAAACCTATCAATACAAAACAGTGATCTAACAGATGAGATTCGATTATGATCAGTCACGGTAAAACAGTGTAGGCTTTATAGTGCTTTAGAATAAGTTAATAGGAAATTAAAGATGATTACCATACTATATCCTGTTATTTTCAGGATAACTGTCTGTGCCCTCAAATGTAGTACAGGTAGAATGACTGGAACAGAATATAATAAATCTAAGCAGAGTAGTGTGAATAATGTGGGTTTTAAATTCTTGTGCACTATTAACAATATATGTATCAAGGCTATCTATGTTAGAGATTCTAGTTATCCTTCTCTGCCTCATTTTTGCTATGCTATTTTTCTGCCTTTATTTGTCTACTTTTCTCCTTCATTTTACTGCATGCCCCACTCATTGAGGCCTTTCTGCCACTGTTCCTAAAATCCTGGTATTTTTTTTTCTCTCTCTAGAATGTCCTTCAGTATTCTCTGTAGGGTTGGATTGGTGGTCACAAACTCCCCCAGTTCCTCTTTGTCATGGAAGCATCTTGCTTCTCCATTAATTTCTAGTGACAGTTTTGCAGGATACATCAATCTGGGATGGAGGTTATTTTCTTTCAGGGATTGGAATACTTTGCTCCAAGCTCTTCTTGATCTGATGGTGTGTCAAGATGTCAGCCACGATCCTGATGAGCTTACCTTTATAGGTAATCTGTTTCTTTCCTCTGATGGCTTTTAATATTCTGTTTTTATATTGAATTTCTGCTATCTTGATTATTATATGTCTGGGTGTAGTTCTGTTTTGGTTGTAGGTGGCTGGAGTTCTGTATGCCTCACACAACAAATGTTATTTTTTTCCCCCATGCTTGGGAAGTTTTCCTTAATTATTTCCATAAATAGCCTTTGTAATTCACCTGTATGTATTCCTGCTTCTTCATTTACATTTCTTATTCTTAAATTGTAGATTCTCTTGCTGTCTTCTAGCCTTTGTATTGTTACTGCCTGTTTCCTTGTTATTTTTAAGAGATCTTTCCTTTCCTGATCACACATTGCAAACTTGTCTTCAAGTTTTGATAGTCTATCTTTAGTTTCTTTTAAGGCATTTTGCCAGCTTTCAATGGAGTTTTTAATTTCCTGGTAGTCTCTTTGAATCTGCCTCATGTATTCTGTATTTTCTTTATATTCTTTATCGAATGTTTCTCTCCTTTTCTTTGTTCCTCCCTTTTTCCCTCTATAGCATCTTGATAGATGCTTCCTGAGAGCATTTCTTTTATTACTCTACTCATATCTTGCTTTACCTGATTTAATATTTCAGTTTTGAGCTCATCTACAAGGTCCTGAATATATTTCTTAATGTCCATTGAAGCCATGTCTGATGTTGTGTGTTTGCTGCCTTCAGTCTCCCTTGTTTTTCCCTCTCCTGGATCAGTGCTCTCAGGGTTCTGGGCTGGGGGCCTCTTCCTGTCTCTTTCTCCCATCATGGTCCTGGCTTCCTCCACACAGGTTACAATGCAGGTCCTAGCCCCCTTCCCTGTTGCCCACGTTTCCTCTGAAGCATGCTGGTGAGGGACCTCCACCCTCTCCTGACTGCTCTTGTCACTGAGGTGTAAGCAGTGGCTGTGTATGCCTGCCTCTCCCCACTGGGCCAGCCAAACTTCAGGGGTCTTCACCCACTTAGTTTGTTCTAGGTGCAGGGGATCAATTTGGGATGGCTCATTGGGTCCTGGCCAGGGGTGCGGACCAGTCCAAGCAAATCCCATGAATCTGCTCTGGGGAGGGAGCACCAAACCGAATTCACTGTCACTCCCAGTTCAGGCTCCTCCTGCCCAATTCCAACATGTTGCCTATTTGGTCGCACCCTTCCTGTGTGTGTGGGGTCTCATTCCCTGCACTGACTGTGGATTAATGAAGGTCCCTTTGCCAGCTCCATTCTCTGTTGGGCTCATCAACCCCTGACTTCAGCACTGCTGTGCTTCCTGTGAGTGGTGGCAGGAATGAGTTTGGACGGCTCTGTCTGCCAGCGTGGATTCAAGCTGGTGCAAACTTGGTGGTTCACTACAAAAAGGCTGTGTCCTGTAATTTTTAGCTGTTTCAGTTGTATTCCCGAAGTATTTGATGAGCTTATTTACATTTTAATTTCTTCTTGTGTCAAGAGGATCCATCTCTCTCTTTCTGGGTCTACCCAGGGTCTTTTATTCTGGCAAATGAGTTGTTTCTCCCAGAAGGCTTTGTATTTTGTTGCTCACTGGGTGGCCATTTTGACTTCTCTCCTCTGCACCCATGTTTATAGAAGCACAATTTTTTTTAAAGAGGAAAAAAAAAGCAAAACAGATAAAAGGATAGAAATAATACAGAATTTAAAAAAAAATTAATGCTAAGAAATCACTAGTTGATGAATTATACATCATCATCTTAGAAATAGTTGTTAAAACCACAAAATTAAAACATAGAAAGTGGACAAACAAGGAGACTGCAAACTGTTCTGTTCAATGTTCCAACAAAAACTTAGCAATATGGTTATCTATCTTACACACTTAAACATACATGCAGTTATATCCTTTAGAGCACTTTCCTTACCTTTCTTTTTTACAATAGCTATTACACATTTTGGAACTTATTAATCCTACAGTTTTTATTACTTTTTACACCAGAGAGACAATGTGATATTTATAAATATGATTCTTATTTATTTCACTCATGAGGATAATCTCTAGTTGCCTCCATTAACCTATAAAGGCCTGAAAATCTTCCTCGTTTATAGCTGAGTAATATTACATTGTATAAAAATACCACATCTTTTCCATCCACTCTGCAGTTGATAGGCATCTTGGTTGTTTCCAAGATTTAGCTATTACAAATTGTGGTGCTATAAACATGAGTGCACTCATGTTTAAGTCACTGTGACATGACCTTTTCAGTTTTCCTGGGAAAATACCCAGGAGGGGAATAGCTGGATTGAATGGAACTTCCAATCCTATTCTATTGAGGAATTTCCATACTGATTTCCCCAGTGCCTGTACCAGTTTACACTCCCACCAACAGTGCAGTAGTGTTTCTTTTTCCCTGCAGCCTCACCAACATTTTGTTATCAGTTGATTTCTTGACGGCAGCCATTCTTCCTGGAGTGAGATGAAATGTCAATGCTGTTTTAATTTGCATTTCTCGAATACCAGTGATAGTGAACATTTCTCCATGTATTTATTTGCCATTTCTATGTCTTCATCTGAGAATTGTGTGTTCATCTTTTTTGACTTCTCTCCTCTGCACCCATTTTTGGAGATGGTCTTTGAATTTGGGGAGCCTGATGTTTTTTTAATTCTCTATATGTTTTGGATATAAGTTCTTTGTGTGAGGGGTTGCTAGTTAAAATTTTTTTACCATTCTGTGGGTTTTCTTTTCACTCAGTGATTCCTTTTGAAGTGGAAAAACTTTTCAATAATATGAGATCCCACTTATTGATTCCTTGAAGTGTTTTCCAAGTGGTTTGTATTTTGTTCATGAATTCTCTGCCTACCCCCTATTTATCTGAGACTTCTACCTATTTTATCTTCCAGTAGATTTAGTGTTTCTGTTTTAATATTTAGTTCTTTGATCCATTTTGACTTCAGTTTAGTGCATGGTGATTGGCATGGGTCTAGATTCAGTCTTTGGCATGTGGAGTGCCAATTTTTCCAACACCATTTATTAAAGAGGCTATCCTTCTTCCAGTGAACATGTTTAGCCCCTTTGTCAAATTTCAGGTGGCTGTATGTTTTTGTAGTTGTGCTTGCATCCTCTACTCTGTTCCATTGATCCTCAGGTCTATTTCTTGGCCAGTACCACGCTGATTTTGTCACAGTAGCTTTGTAGTATAGTTTCAAGCCAGGAATTGAGATGTCTCCTGTCATGCCTTTGTTGTGCAGAGTCACCTCTTCTATTCTTCTGTTTCCAAATGAATTTTGTGAGTGTTTTATCTAGGTCTGTAAGTTATGTTAATGGTATTTTGATTGGGATTGCATTAAATTTGTATAACAGTTTTGGGAGCATAGCCATTTTCACAATGTTGGTTATTCCTAGCCAAGAGCAAGGAATATCCATTTTCTAACATCCTCTTCAGTCTCCTTTTTTAACATAGCATAATTTTCAGCAGATAGGTCTTTTACATACTTGGTTAGGTTGATTCCTAACCATTTTTTTAGATGCCATTATGAAGGACAATATTTCCATAATTTCTCTCTCTGTGACTTTTTGTTTGTGTACAGGAATGCTATTGATTTTTGAGGGTTGACATTGTATACAGCTACACTGCTGAATTTGTTTATTACCTCTAGTAGTCTTTTAGTGGAGTTTTTGGGGTCTGCTCTATAGAGTAACATGTCTTCTGCAAATAGCGATAATTTAACTTCTTCTTTTCCTATCTTCATTCTTTTTATTTCTCTCTCTTGTCTCATTGCTCTAGCTAATATTTCCAGAACTCTATCGAATAAGAGTGATGATATTAGAAATCCTTGTCTTGTTTCTGCTTTTAAAGTGAAAGCTTTCAGTTTTTGTCCATTTAGTATAATGTTGGCTGTTGGTTTGTCATAGATGGTCTTTATGAGATTGAGGTAGATACTGTGTATTCCAAGTTTCTGAAGGGTATTTATCATGAACAAGTGTTGGACTGTATTGAAAGCTTTTACTGTGCCTGTTGATGACCTTGTGGTTTTTGTTTTTGGCTGTGTTGATGTAGTGTATTACATCTATTGATTTGTGTATGTTAAACCATCCCTGCATTCCTGTAATGAATCCCACTTGTTCATGATGTATAATCTTCTTGATAATTTGTTGTATTCTATTTTCCAGTATTTTTTTTGAGAATGTTTGCATTAATGTTCATTAGTGAGGTTGGCCTATAGATCTCCTTTTTGGTTGGGTCTTTCTGTAGTTTTGGTATCAGAGTAATACTTGCCTTCAGAATGATTTAGGAGGTTTGCTTCACTTTTAATTCCATTAAAGAGTTTTAAGGAGTATTGGCATCAAATCTTCTCTAAATTTCTTGTAGAATTCAGCTGTGAATCCATCAGGACCTGGGCTTTTCTTTGTTGGTAAGTTTTTAATCACATTTTCAATTTCAATAGCTGATATTGGGTTGTTCAAAATTGCTATATCTTCTTGATTGAGTTTTTGTAGTTCATATGGTTTTAGAAATCTGTCTATTTCCTCTGTGTTTTCCATCCTATGTGAGTAGAGGTTTTCAAAGTAGGTATTTATGAACTTTTTAATTTCCATGAGATCTTGGTAATTTCCTTCTTTTCAGTCCTTATTATGTGAATTGGGTTTTTTCTTTTTCTTGATACGGTTAGCCAGAGGGTTATTAGTTTCATTTATTTTCTCAAAAAAACAGCTTTTTGATTCATTAATTCTTTTTTTTTAGTTTCAATTGCATTAATTTCTGCTCTGATCTTTACAATTTCCTCTCTTCTATGAACCATGGGTTTAACTTGCTCTTCTTTTTCTAGAAGCTTAAGATGGAGCATTAGTTTGTTTATTTGTGCTCATTCTGTTTTCTTGATGTGACAATTTATTGCTATATATTTCCCTCTTAAGACTGCTTTCATTGCATCCCACAGATTAAGCTTTGTTGTTTCTGTATTTTCATTGAGTTGTAAGTATTGTTTTATTTCTTCTTTAATTTTATCTGTAGCCCACTGGTTCAAAAGGTTGTTGTTTAATTTCCATGTATTTATTTAATTTCCATGTATTTATTTAATTTCCATGTATTTATTTAATTTCTTTTGTCATTAATTTCCAGTTTCAGTGCACTATGGTCAGATAGTATGCATGGGATAATTTCAATACCTTTTCAGTTACTTAAGAATGTTTTATGGGATAATACATGATCTATTTTGGAGAATGTCCCATGCACAGCTGAGAAGAATGTGTATTCTGATGCAGTTGGATGGAACACTCTGTAAACGTCTACTAAGTCCAATTGCTCTCAGGTATGATTCATTTCTATTATTTCTTTGTTGACTTTTTGTCTGGTTGATCTGTCTTCTTGTGACATTGGGCTGTTGAGGTCTCCTGTTATAATTGTGTTCTTTTGTATTTGGTTTTTCATGTCCGTTAGTACCTGTCTTATATAATTGGGTACTCTTGTATTTGGTGCATGTATATTTATAATTGTTAGTTCTTCCTCTTGAATTTTTCCACTAATGAGCATGTAGTCACATTCTTTATCTCTTTTAATCATTTTAGGTTTGAAGTTCACATTGTCTGCAAATAGAACAGTTACCCCCTGCTTTTTTCTGGGTTCCTTTTGCATGGAATACTGTTTTCCATCCTTTGTCTTTTAATTTATGAGTTTCCTTTTGAGTCAGATATATTTTTTGTATAAAGCAAATTGTGGGATCCTGTTTCTTGATTCATTCTGTCAGCCTATTTCTTTTGATAGGTGAATTGAGGCCATTTACATTTATGGGTGTAACTGATGTAAACTGCCCTACTTTGCCATGTTATGTTCCAGTTGTTTGTTTTCTGTTTTGCCCCATTGTTTAATTGCTTGTCTGGCCTGGTGATTTCTTTCTGTTGTTGTTCTAGAGATTTTGGTCATTTTTATCTCTATCTACTATGTCATTCAATACTCTTTCTAGGGTTGGTTTGGTGGATATAAATTTTTTTAAGTTGTTCTTTGACATGGAAGTATCTTGTTTCTCCATTAATTTGAAAGAAAGTTTTTCTGGGTACATCAATCTGGGTTGAAAGTTGTTTCATTTTAGGGCTTGAAACACCTCACTCCAAGTTCATCTTGACTTGAGAGTTTGAGCAGCTCAATTTGTAATAGCCAGATCTTGGAAACAACCTAAGTGCCCATTAACTGAAGAATGGTTAAAAAAGATGTGGTACATTTATACAATGGAGCATTATTCAACCATAAAGAATGGTCATATTAAATGAATCTGTTATACAGATTTAATGCAAACCCAATCAATATACCATTGACATACCTCACAGATCTAGATAAAACACTACTAAAATTCATTTGGAAACAGAAGAAACCTAGAATAGCAAAGACAATTCTAGGCAACAAAAGCAAGGCAGGAGGCATCTCAATTCCTGACTTGAGACAGTACTATAAAGCCACAGTGATAAAATCAGCTTGGTACTGGCAAAGAAATAGACCTGAGGATCAATGGAACAGATTAGAAGATGCAAGCACAACTACAAAGACCTCCAGCCACCTGATATTTGACAAAGGGGCTAAATATATCTACTGGAAGAAGGACAGCCTCTTTAATAAATGGTGTTGGAAAAATTGTCTCTCCACTGGCTGAAGACTAAAACTAGATCCATACATATCACCATGCACAAAACTAAAGTCTAAATGGATCAAAGACTTCAATATTAAAACAGAAACACTAAATCTACTGGAAGATAAGGTAGGTAGAAACCTTGGAGACATAGGGATGGGCAGAGAATTTATGAACAAAATGCAAACTGCATGGGAAACACTTCAAAGAATCAACAACTGGGACCTCATATTATTGAAAAGTTCTGCACTTCAAAGAAATCATCAACAGAGTGAAAAGAAAACCCACAGAGTGGGAAAGAATGTTAACTAGCAACCCCTCAGACAAAGGACTTGTGTCCAGAACATACAAAGAATTGAAAAACATCAAGCTCCCCTAATTCAAAGACCCATTCCAAAAATGGGCAACTGAGATGAACATACAGTTCTCAGAGAAAGATATACAAATGGCAAATAAATACATGAAGAAATGTTCACCATCACTGGTCATTTGAGAAATGCAAATTAAAAAACATTGAGATTTCACCTCACTCCAGAAAGAATAGCTATCATCAAGAAATCAACTGATAACAAATGTTGGCGAGGCTGCAGGGAAAAAGAAACACTGCTCCACTGTTGGTGGCAATGTAGACTGGTGCAACCACTGTGGTAATCCATATGGAGAATTCTCAGAAGACTAGGATTGGAAGTTCCATTCAATCCAGCTATTGCCCTCCTGGGTATTTTCCCCGAAGAACTGAAAAATTCATATAATAGTGATATATGTGCACCCATGTTCATAGCAGCACAATTTATAACAACTAAATCTTGGAAACAACTAAGATGCCCATCAACTGCAGAGTGGATGAAAAAGATGTGGTATTTTTATGCAATGGAATATTATTCAGCTATAAAAAAGATGATCTTGAGGCCTTCATAGGTATATGGAGACAAGTGGGACTATCCTCATTAGTGAAATAAATAAGAATCATATGTATAAACATCACATTGTGTCTCTAGTGTAAAAAGTGATAAGAACTATAAGAGTAATAAAACCCAAAATGTGTAATTGCTATTGTAAAAAAGATAGGAAAAGAAAGGGCTCTAAGGGATATAACTGTATGTATGTTTGAATGTGTAAAATAGATGAGCATATTGCTAAATCTTTGTTGAATCTTTGAGCAAAACTGCTTGCAGTTTCACTGTTTGAATGTCTACTATGTATCCATTAATTTTGTAACAACTACATCCAAGATGACAATATGTAATTTATCAACTAGTGATTTCTTAGTATTCTTTTTCTTTTTTCTTTTAGAATTATGTATTTTTGCTACTCTTTTTCTTTTGCTTTTTTTCTCTTTAAATAAAATTTTAAAAAATGCATAATTGCTATTATAAAAAAGAGGAAATAGGAAGTGCTATAAAAGATATAACTGCATGAATATTTAAGTGTATAGGATTGTAACCATAATTCTAAGTTCTTGTTGGATTGTTGAACAGATCTGTTTGCAGTCTCACTGCTTGAATGTCTACTTTGTATGCTCTAATTTTGTAACTTGAACAACTATTTATAAAAGGACAATATGTAATTTTTCAACCAGTGATCTCTTACTGTTTATTCTTTTTTTTTGAAATTCTGTAATATTTCTACATTTTTTCTGTTTTTTTCTCTTTAAATAAAAAAATGGTCACATTGAGATGTTTATAAGTATATGGATGCATCTCACTTGTGAGTGAGATAAATCAAAGTCACATTTGTAAATTCTGTATTGTCTTCCTATGTAAGAAATGCTAAGAGTACATAAGATAAAAAATCCTCAATAAATATGTGAAATGGTAAGAATTTGGTCAAAGGGAGAAAATAATATCTCAGGGAAAATGAGGAAAAAGAAAAAGGAAGGGAAAAGAAAAAATATCTAAAATTGTATAAATATACTTAGGATAGCTAAGATGATTGTGCTACACATTGTATAAGTTCTTAGAACAAAACAGTTAACATTCATAGGATTGGAACAATTTTGCATGTTAGTGTCTGGTGATCTGAGCAACTCTTAAGATTGTTATGTAAAATAACAACCCTACTTATATTCCTACCACCTTGTTTTGAAGGCCTATATCATTTTTGTTTTGGGCTCTTTGCTAATGTTATTTATTTATTTGTTTCATGTTTTTCTAGAAATCTGTTTTGTTTAGTTTTGTTTTTCCCTCTTATAGAAAAAGGATAGGTATACATGTAGAGGCTTATACATGTGTATAACTTCTCAACAGCTTATGAGAATCGATCATATTATGCATGATGAAATGAACAGCTACTTTGAAGAAAAAGAGGCATTATGGTATCCATTGCTGATTCTGGATCATCATGCTGTGAAATCCAGTAATGCTTTTATTCTTTGTTCAGAGTGGTTTTAATGTTTTGTATTGTTTAATTTCAACATACATGAAGGTATGGACAGCTATTTTGAAGTGAACAAAACACATTATGGCAGCCATTGTTGATTTTCCTATTGTCTGGTTTTGAAGGCCTGTAATGCCTTCGTTACTCTGTTCTGATCAGTTTAATACTATTTTCTTTTGTATGAATTCATTGTGTGTGAAGATATACACAATCATTTAGAAGAAAACAAGAGACATTAGGTAACCACTGTAGATCTCCTGTTGTCTTTGAAATCTGTGTCATTTACATTGTTTTCTTCTGATCTGTTTTGTTATGTTTAGTTTTACCCTCTTTAAAAAAAAAGTTATAATACATTGTCACCAAGCAAATGTATAGAAATCCTTCTAGAGAATTGAATATGAACTATTCCCTCTAAATTTAAAAAGGCTAATATTAGTGTGATGCCAAAACCATTTTTTTTGATGATAGATGATTAAAAGGAATTCTTTTTTGTGACTACTGATGAACAATTCCTAAAACAAAACAAGACAAAACAAAACAAAACAAAACAAAACAAAACAAAACACATGATGGGTAAACTAAGTTTCCCCCCCAGGATTTCTGGGATGTTTAATGTTATGAAATATATTGCAAAATATAAATGATTTTGTTCATTTTGCTCATTGTTTTGTCCTCAGTTCCACAGAGATGAGCATAAAGTAGTCACTCAATAAATACATTTTTATAATTCAGTTGAACAACATGTCATCACATGCAAATGTTAGGTTTTAAAGGTATTTATAGAAACCCAAATGGGTCAGATGTTCCACGGCAATTCACTAATAAAGGAGAATATTTTTTAACATTTTTAAAGTTAGAAGTCTGATCCTAAGAAGTCATTTCCAGTTCTTTTGGAGTCAGGCTAGACTCTTGCTTAATATCAGCCTGTACTCTTTATTACTGAATTATAGACTCTCCTGCAGAATCTTTTCAGCACAATCTTTGAGTTACCTACTACTAGGCAATTGGAATGGGCACATGAGACATAATACAACTGTTATTTCTGTGCTGCCTCAAGAAAAAAAGTCTTGTATTTTGAGATTAAGTATATATTGCAATTAATTATATATTTGCAATTAATTATGTATTAATTAATTAATCATTGATTGTAGTAATTTGTTAGTAGAAAACAACACAAGAACCTATCTTGTAATATATATTCAGTCTCTTCACTTTGCTTTTCCAAGGTCATGAACGTGGGATGTAACAGCAATAGTTTAGGACAAATTGAAAAATTTTTTTTTTTTCAGAAGTGGCCAAAATTACTTTTTTTTGATTTCCAACTTAAGAAGGTGAAGGTGTTTGGTGAAGGTGAAAGTTTAGGATTCTAAGTATAACTTGGTATTGGTGAAGCTAAATACAGATTATAATTTTTCAGGTGTCTATAAGTATGTGTCTCAAATAATTGTCCTTAAACCTTTTAAACCTTTTCTGGTTCCAGCCAGAAAAAGAAACACATTTTCAATAACTTTTGAAGAGTCTCATGTTGGAGTTACAATAGTTCCAATAAAGCACCTAATAGAGGCAGCTTTCAATCGTAGAGAATTGTCTTATATAAATAAGTTGATGTTTAGTGCATGATAATCTGTATTACTGTATCTAACAAGGCATTTTTAATAGAGTATTATGAGTTCATCCCTATGAGTCTTTTTCCAATCTGAGCAATCATAAAGGTGGAAGTGTTAGTTTCAGTTTAGGTGCAGAGTGTACTGTTTGGCCATGCAAATGTCACCAAAGAGGTCTAAAGAGGCTTTTTCTGTGAGAGTTTAGATAATGAAATTAAATGATGATTTTTTTGTAAGACAGGAACTTTATATGTAGCCCAAGCTGGCCTTGAACTCACAGCAATCCTCCTGCCTCAGGCTTCTGAATTCTGGAATTACAAGTGTGTACCACCATTTTATGCTGAAATTTTGCATATACAGTAGAGTCCCAGTTACTTTACAAAAACTGAAAAGATACTTTCTGGTTTTGTATTATTATTTCAGATATAGTGCTTTTCTTATTAGAATTTTAAAAAACGAGATACCAAAGATTTACATTTTGTCTCTGTATAAGGAGAAATAAAACTTATTTGTAGAACATGTCAAATATTTAGCTTTAAATTTTTCATATCACAGTTAAATAAAAATACTTATAAAACTTACTAAAGATAATGTTAACTCTTAGAAATATAGTTCTATGAGAATTAGAAAAATTATGACACCTCTTGGAAGCAGAAATATTGTTATGAAATAGGATTTGAGTGAAAAAGCAAATATGTATGAAATCATGAATAAAAATATTACAAATCATTCAACATAGTGTTGTACTTATGCATCATTTTAATGGATAGAATTAAACTTATATTGTTATATAAGTTTTAATAAAAATAATAGTTACTTGGTTTATTAAATTATAAAAGTAAAGAGGCTTAATTGTTTTGTAAAGAATTAAAATTTCAAGTAGAGATATCATGGAAAGATGTTAGAGGGCTAGGAATATAACTTAGTGGCACAATACCTTCCTGGCAAGTGCAAGGTCCTGAGTTCAATTCCCAATATGAAAAAAAAAAAAGTCAAAACAGGAGAGGATACAATGCGACTAACAATATCAGTGCTTTTAGGTTGAGATTTTCTACATCTTGGGAGAAGAGATATTTCAAGATTAGGATGGAAACTTTTGTTGCCAGAAAACAAGTAAATTTTGAAATGTTCTGTTGTAGTGACGAAAGGACTCAGGAGCCAATTTAAAAAGACCTCCCTCTAACCAAGCTGTGAGAATATGAGCATTAAAGATGATATAAAAATTGCAGTTGATTAAAATAGCAGAGCCCAGAAGTCATTATTTGTAAAAAGTGAAGCAATTTCCTCTTTACACAAATTGTGCTATATTCACATTAATTTCTTCAGAAAAAATAATTTAAAATTGGTGAGAATTATTATATTAGTCCAAATCATGTATAATACTTTCAAACAGTTATACATTCTGTAGAATAATCAGCAATAAATTGACTCAGTTGTCTTTGGTTTGATGGAACTTAAACTTATAAAGTGTACTTCCTTTTATACGTGATAAAATTTGGTATTGTATGGTTTTCATTTGAAACCCATCAGAAGGATTGGGTTACTAGCATTCCTAAAAAGACCCTCTAATTTTTTGATCCTATCATGCTTTGTAAGAGAGTGCTTCAGCTTGGAATTGGAGAGTGAAGCCTTGATTTTAGCTAAGTTCATGCTTACCATAGCCTCCTAAGGAAGAATGAAGGAATGAAGAACCTTTTGGCCTTAAAATGGGGAGAGCATTCTAAAAAATTTGCATGCTTGTTTTTTGGCATATGGCGGGGAAGTTTGAAAATTGTTTACTGATAAATGTCCTTTCCAATGTGATGCATTTGTGTTACATCTTGTCTTGTTCCTGTAACCTGACCTTCCTTGGGCAACAGCTCCAGTAATGTTGCAGCCTTCTTTTGTTTTTTTAATACACACACAAAAAATCAAGAATATGAAATGAAGTCTTTTTCCAAAGCAACTGGATAAACATATATTCTTTTGGAAACACAGGTAAAATTAACCTGTTGCTGAATCTTTCTCATTTTTGAAAACTTCTTATAGTTTGGTGTCCATGAAGATCACCTAAAGTACTGTAGCAACAACCACTGCCCTTCTGTATTTCCTTAGTGGGGTATGAATGTTTCCTAATTTTGAAAAAAGGAAGAGCTCAGAAAGGTACATTTTACTTCTATAGATTTTTTAAACATTTGTATTTTATTGGTGGCACTTAGCTATAATGCGTTACTCCTAGACAGTGCTGCTATTGCATCTTACATCATTGGACAGGAGAATGTTTAAATCTACCAGATAATGTTTTCTTTAAATTATTATGAGGCTTATTTATATAACGAAGCTAGGTGAAAATGATCTCATAAATTTCTATCAGCTCTAAAATTTAATTTCCCAACTGTCTAATGATTGCACTTTAAATTCTGGCACTTATGAAAATATCCAAATTATCACTTGAGAAATAATTTTCACATTTATTTTTGGAAGGCAGAAGTCATATGAACTAATATGTGGATCAAGGAATAATATAACTGTAGTTTGAGGAAGAGAAAAGCTGAACCTCTTAACATTCAAACTGTATAATTCTCTTAGTAGATGCAATTTATGGCTTGGTGCATGGGTTTTGGACTTTAGGTTGCCTTAGTTTGGTATATCAGGTGACTTTCTTTAACTATAGATAAATAAATTTTGGCTAACAAATGGAGAAAAATCAACTGGTAGAATATCAAGATATAACAAGTCTGAAGGTTGGAAAAGCACATCTTGATATAGGCAGAAACTAGGTTTTGATTGGGGGAAAAAAATCGAGCTAAAGACTATTTCTCAAGATAGCAGCATTTGGATGAAGGTGTTGCTTTTGAATGAATGGGATGTTATCATTTTTTAACAAGTTTTGAACCATTTCTTCAAATGTTAAATTCTGAGAAAAGAGAATTTGATCAATTGTTGCAGTACTGGTCTAATGGAAAGAAGAATCTAGTCCTTTAACCTTTATAATGAAAATCATTTATTTTGCCATCTATTACGACTTTTGTTAATGAATGACATATGATTCCTCCAAAAGAAAGTAGCAAGTTTTAAAAAGGACAAGCTTTTCAATAAATAGTACTATTGAAAATGTAGAAGAATGGAGCTAGACCACTGTGTCTCACTAGTTACAGTTATCAGTTCAAAATGGCTTAAGGATTTAACTGTGGTAGTGAAGACTGTAGGTAGTGATTGTGTGCAGTACAACTGGAAGAAGGGATTTTGAATTTTTTTTTTACCATTAAGCAGCAATAAAACCACAGAGGAAAGCAAAGGAAAATTCCTCAGTACATTTAAATAGGCAAAGATTTTTTTGACAAGACCCACAAAGTATAGAAAATAACAGCAAACATAGACTAATGTGACTGTATTAAAATAAAAAGCTTTTTCAAAGCGAAAAAAAATTCATCAGAGTGAAGAGATAACTTACAAGATGGTACAAAATATTTGCAAACCACATGTATGACAAGAATTTATATCTAATATGTAAGGAACTAAAAAAATTCAGTACAACAAACAATGCTATTAAAATGAACAACACATTTAAATGGATATTTCTCAAAAGAAGGCATACAAATAGTGAATTGGCATTTGAAAAAATGTTCAACATCATTAATCTTTGGAGAAATGCAAATCAGATTCACAATGAGATTTTACCTCATTCCAGTAAGAATAATTATTTTCAAAAAGACAAACTATAAGTTCTGGAGAGCATATAGAGAAAAGAGAACACTTGCCCAGTTGAGGTAGGAAGGTTAATTAGGACAGTTATTAGGGAAGAAAGTATGGATACTCCTCAAAAAATTAAAACTAGAACTACTGCAAGATCCAGCAATCACACTGGTAGGTATGGAAAGAAAGGAAATCAGTACATTGATCCTATGTTTTCTGTAATATTCACAATAGCCAAGAAATGGAAACAAACTAAGTGTCCATCAGTTGATGACTTAATAGATAGAGTGTAGTTCATATACACAATAGAATGCTCTAAGATATAAACAGAATGATATCATATCATTTGAAGTAACCTGAATGGAACTGAAAATCATTATGTTAGATGGAACAATTCAGGTACAGGTACAAGAAGACAAGTACAGTACTGCATGACCTCACCTAGATGGAATCTAAAAAGTCATTTCACAGAAATTGAGACTAGAATGGCGGTTACCAGACGCTAGTGAGAGTAGGGGCAACAGAGTACAGCAAGGTTGATCAGTGACTGCTAAGTTGCAGTTATAAGAGTAAGAGGCTCTACTGTGCTATTGCATAGAAGGTAGTAAAGACTAGGTAGTAACTGTGTGCAGTACAACTGGAAGAAGGGATTCTGAATGCTTTTTTTAACCATTAAGAATTGATAAATGTTTGAGAAGATAACATTTAACCATAATTATATATATTTACAAGGTACCCCAGTAATATGTACAATTTATGTGTCTTTAATGTATCAGTTAAAATTAATTCAATTAAAAAATAATACATTGTTGTAAAGGAAGGGACAATAAAGGTTGCAAGTCAAAAAAAATAACAAAACTATAGTATGCATAGTTACTCTCCAGCAGTATCACAATTGGTAAGTTACTTAACATTTTAAACTTCAGTTTTTTAATTGTAAACTGGTGGTAATAATATTTTTACTCTTACTGGAGTACTATGAGTATGGAAAATTTCAGGTACTAAATAACTCCACTAAGTATCATTGGTCATCATTACTGTTCTGTAGTTTGTACAGTTCTTTTACATACATTTGCTCCTTTTAAACCTCATAATATTTTATTTGGTAACTTTAATAGATTTTATTATCCATGTTTTAAAGATGAGAAACGGCATTAGCAGAAGTTGTTCAAAACTAAATCCTAGTGTCCTTCCAATTTCTATATGATTCCTCTGTGAAGTGCAGCCTGTCACAGAAATATCAGTTTGGAGAAAAAAACTACAAGGACAAGTACAGAGGCAGAATTTTCTTTCTGGTAAACATACAGATCCAGAGGAAATTCGGAGAAAGTTTATATAGCAATGGGATCATCTGTTCCTGTTTGGAGCTGCTTCATCCGGTTTGTGTAGATATTTGCTGGAAGCAAGCATCCTATGCATGCTCACAGGATGCATGGAGGAGGCAGAAGAGTCCTGTGCCACTGTGCCTTCACTGTAAAGACATCCAAGTCATAAAACTGCACTTTGAATATATGACTTCGATACTGTTAGTCTGTTAATGAAGTGAGAGAGCACAGAAAAGCAACTTGGCACATATTGTCCTTCCTCTCAGAGTGCCGCTCAGATCTCTACACATAGGGATGGGCCAGATTGCTTGCTAACAAAAATGTTTTTGTTGTTGATTTTTGTCTGAGAGTTGTACTAGCTCCATAAGGTGACATCTCTACCGTGGCATGCATATCCCTACCCTAGGAAAATGTTGCAGAGACTGAAAGGAAGCAAGTGTTGTTCAGCTTCCTATTTGTGAGACCTATCTTTGTTTACTGATTTCTCTGGGACAAGAAAGCACATGTATACTTGTAAATAGTATTCCCCAACTGGGTAATGAAAACTGTAGGGAAAAGGATCAGAACGCTGTGAAAACATACTTTATTTATTTGAGGACCAACTGAATGATTTCTTATAGGTGATCTTGATTTTTTATGTGTCTTTCTTACAGTATCTAAAGTCAGGTTTTAAAAAGTGCCCATGCTCCTAATTATCTGCTGAGATCTCCAGGCTGCCTGATACTATTTCTTTGCTGCTGTGTACAATGTGAGTTCTTAGGATTTAACCCTCTGCCTCCTGTGAGACTGTGCATTCTGAGAGAGCTAGAAATTATACCTCATTCATTTTTTTGCACCCTTCAGTGCTCCTTCAAGTGTTATCTCCAAGGCATTTATCAGATGTAGAATGTCAGACTCAGATTTCTCACAACATATGAATATATGAATCATATGAATATGAATCTTAACAATCTCCTCAGGTGCTTCTGTGTACACTTAAGCTTTAGCAATACTGCTCTCCAGCACTTTTCACATGTTGCATGTTTAAAAAGTAATGAAGAAAAAAAAGTATTATTAAGAACGTGACATTGATGATTGTGTTGGTTACTTTTCTCTCATTGCTAGGACAAAGCACCCAACACTCAAAATAAAAGGAGGGAAAGGTTTATTTAGCTCACTATTTGTGGAGGTTCCAGTCCATAATCAGCTGGCTCCATGGTATGATGGCACAGCACTGGGGCAACACTTCAAGGCAGCAGCCAGAGAAAAAAGGGAGAAAAACGAACCTCTTCTCCTTTATATTGCATATATCCACCACTCCAGGGCAAGTGTAGCACTCAGAAAATCTTCTTGCCCTCCTTTGCATGAGATGAGGATATTTACAAAATAAGAATCCTGGCTGCCTGATGAGTCTTTCAGTTAAACTTCTAAACTTCTTAAGTTGACACAGTATATCAGCCTTAACAATGATTATCATTTATAGATTCTTCATCACTGTGACTTCTTTCTTTCCATCCTCTCAACATTCTATAGAAATCTTAGAGTCCTAGATGCACATAAAATTTTTATATTTCTGGAGATGTATGAAGTTTGTAGTTTCAAACTCTGCTTGCTCAACTTGGAAAAAATTAAATGATCATTCAGTGAGGAGGAATATCTTGGTTACTTTCTCATTCCTAGGACAAAATACCCGATACTTACAAGTTAAAGGATAACGGGTTCATTTGGCTCACAGTTTGTAGAAGTTTCAGTCCATAGTTAGCTGGCTCTGAGGCAAGGCAGCACAGCCAAGCAGCATGGCAGAGAAGAGACAGTTCAAGTTACAGCAGATGCGAAGAACTGGGTGCTGAAGGCATATGTGTATAGCCATGCCCATAGTGACCCACCTCTTCCCACCAAGCTTTACCTCCCAACATCATCACATCCATCTATAAATCCATCTGTGGACCAGTCCAGTAACACACACACACACACACACACACACACACACACACGTGATTCAGGATCACATACCCAAAAGACCATTTTATGAAGGCATGAGGCCTTAGGGGGACATTAGATTCAAGCAATAACAAGGAGTAAAGGAATAGAGCACTATACAAGAAGGTCAAACTTCATTTAAAATTTTAGTGGCATTTTTATTTTACATTATTTTAAACATTATAATTAACTATTATCACTTATTAATTATACAAAATAATGGATTTTGTTGTGAAATTTTCATACATACATGTTATATACTTTGTATCTACCCTCCCTTTTACCCTCATTTGTTCTAACTCTATCCCCTTCTTTAATAGCTCAACTTTTATTTTCATGTTGCCCATTTATTTTCTAGGTTTTTACATATGAGAGGAGACATGTGCTAGTTGTCATTGTGAATCTGATTTATTTCACTGAACGTGTCCCACAGTCTCATCCATTTTGCTGCAAATGACGTACTTTTTTTCTTTATGTCTGGGTAACACTCCACTGTACATGTGTAACACATTTCTTTTATCTGTTCATCCATTAATGGTCATTTAAACTGATTCTATGACTTGGCTACTGTGAGTAGTGCTGTGGTAAATATGCATATGTAGGTATCTGTATAGCACACTGTGATTCCTTCAGGTATATACTAATGATTGGTAATAGTTGGATTGTAATTGACATTTCTAGATTTAGCTTTCTGAGGACTCTCACACAGTGACTATACTATTTAACATTTTGCTAATGGTGCATAAGTGTTTGTTTTCCCCTGCATCCTTGCCAACATTTTTTATTATGTTTTACTTGCTAATAGTAATCTGACAAGGATGACATGAAGGCCCAGTGTAGTTTTTTCTTTGGGAGGAGGAGGGGTACTGGGAATCAAACTCATAAGCTCATGCTTGTTAGGCAGGCGTTGTGCTGCTGAGCTACATCCCCAGCTCCCTCTGTGTAGTTTCAATTTGCATTTCCTTGATGAATAAAGATGTTGAGCACTTTTTCATATATTTGAACATTTGTACTTCTTTTTTTTTTATTTTGAAGGTAGTAAAATACAACAGAATAAGATACAACAAAGCCAATTGAGACAGTGCAGTGAAATTGGTACAAAACTTCACAGCAGGTTACTGGGATAACAGTAATAGGTACCATAGTATACCTCATTATCTTCACAATAGTTGTTCTTTCAATCAGGTATAGCAAAATCAAAGGAAATACAGAACATTATAGAACTTATCAAAACAGAATATTGAAAAGAGCAAAACAATTAATCAGAACAAAGCCAAAAAGTGATAACAATATTTGCCTTCAAAGAGATAGTAGAAGGAAATCCTCCTTATTTGATATGTTGTATATGGTCAACATCCCAAGAGATGCTCAGATCTCTGGCTCTCACTTGCTAAGGGGGAGGGGGAGGATGGGATGTTTGATTTTCAGCCCATGTGGCCAGTAGGCTCAAGCTGCTTACCAGAGAGGTGAGCTGGTTGCTTGGTTTCTCAGTGTCCTAAGTTCCAACATGGCACAGATCTTAGGAGACGCTGGTGATTCTCACCCTGGGGTGGCTGCAGCTTGCTAAGTCATAGCCACTTACCAGGGTGGTGAACTGGTTGCTTTGGTTTCCCAACATTTGTACTTCTTGAGAAGTGTTTGTTCAGCTCATTTGTCAATTTGTTGATCAGATTATGTGTTCTTTTTGTGTTACATTTTTGAGTTATTTGTGCATTTTGAATATTATTCCTCTGTTACAAGAGTAGCTGGCAAAGATACTTTCTTTCATTTCTGTAGGCTGCCTCTTCAGTCTGTTCACTGTTTTCTTGTTGTGCAGAAGTTTTTAATTTGATGTAATTGTATTTGAATTATCAGTATTATTTCCCTAGCTATTTGAATCTCAGGAAATCTTTACCTCTGTCTACTCTTGATTTGCTGAGCAATTCCTTCATTATGGTTGTCATTTATTTTTTTTTTACCTGAGAGATTATTTCTGATCCAATTTTCTCTGTAGCCCCATAAATTTCTCTGTAGCAACTTGAGTTTCTATCATTTCAGAAATTTAGGTGTGTATCTTCCATTTTCCTCTATCTTGACATCTTCTGGACTTGTTCTGGATGAGATGGAGGTTTGAGATTGCATTTTGCTTCTGTGTCTTGTCATTTTCTATTTCAGAAATTTTTTATTTTGTTTTCTTTTTTGATCCTTGGAAGTTTTTGTGGTAGGTATCTTTATCACTAGTATCAAGGGCTCTCGAGGAAAAGTCTGATCTTCAGGGATATCTTCTGTGTGAAAGAGTTTCTTGGTTTGTGTCTGTCTGAACATCTTACTTTCCCAGTTAAATAAGAATGAGATATTGGTATCTATTTGGCTCAGTTCCCAGTACTTTAATGTTGGCCTATGGTGAGGTCATTACCCCAGAATTTCCCAGTGTTACAGAAGAGAGAACAGCTGATTACAATAGATATGACATCCTAGTTAAAGTAGTATAATTAGCAATAACAATAGCATCAAGTACAGGTTTGAAAGTGACAGGATGTGGTAACTATTAATTTTGTATCTTAAACTATAGAAACAAAATCTATAGTTACATAACAGAACTGATTGTAAATTAGATGTTTGTATCCAAAGTATTTCTCTTTGGTAGAGTGGTTCTACCCTGTGATGGGGAAATTTAATAAGGATAGTAGATAAAACAATGATAGTCAAAAGGGAAGTAAAAGTAAGGCTTGAGAACAATGGATGATCATGCAGGCTTTGAGACACCACAGAAGAGGTCAAAAAAGAAAGGATGATGGAGTAAGCAAGGAAATATTTGAGCTTTGTCTCTGGGCTTGGGGGATGGGATTAATTTTCTCTGACTGAAGTTATCCCGAGCATTTGGAAAACAGAAAAAAAAGATAAGAAAAAAGAAAAGAAGAAAACAAAAGGAAAAAGAAAAAGGAAGAAAGATCAAAATAAAATAAAAAAGCAAAGAAAAGAAAAAAGAAAAGAGATGGCCCTACCCACCTGCTTCTGTCTCATTTTGTCTTTGCCTCCAAGTACAACACTGGTTTGCCTAACTTACCATTTGTTGGCTCATATTGTTACTCTTGCTTTGGACTTTTTCATCCTGCTAGTCCTGCCAATTCATTGTGTGTGCCATAGTTTGGGTCCTGCAGTGTGGTTGGCATTCCCTTTTTCCCCAGGTCCTATGATATAGGGAAGAGGAGTCAGTTACCTCGATTTTTCCTGTACTGGTTCTTCATTAGCTTGTATGTTTTATTTATCAAAAAATTTTTGATCATACTTTATTCATCAAAATACATCATACCACAAAATATCTACATGTTTTATTCCATATGCCTGTAAAACAACAACAACAAAAAATCCTAAACAAGTCATTTAATAAAATACAGAAATGTATGTTTCACAGTTTTGGAGACTGAAAAGCCCAAAATCAAGGTTCTGGTGGGTTGATTATCTGGCGAGGTTCATATCATCTGAATGAGACAAAAACTATGGCCTTACATGATGAAAGGTGGAAGACCAAGAGTGTTCTCTTATAAAGGTTCTAACATTAGCCACAAGGAGAGAAGCCCGCATGACCTAATCACCTCTTAATTTTAGTACATTGGCCATGAAGTTTTCATACCTGAATTTTGGGTAAAACCCATTCAAATCTTAGCAATACACACACACACAAAAAAATTTAAAACTAGCCCATCCTCAAACCCAAAAAGTAATGTTTCAAAGTTACCTTACTAAGCTTTGCAAACAGGTTAATTACTGTTAATATGTTCCATCTACTGTTTGGTACATGGAAATTTAAAATTTTAATTAAAGGATGATAGAATGACTTTGACAGTCAAAGTTGATGAATCCAAGAGAGACATTTTATAACTGAAGAAGAGCTAGGAAAATCTCTCATTAGGAGACAGTCCTTCCTTGACCCATTTTGAATGAATAGTGGAATTTAAGGAAAGAAATACTTTCCAGAAGATTTTTAAATAGAAGTTAGTTATGGCAAGACTAAAAATGCTTATGGCTGGCATGAAACAGCATAGTCTGTTCTGGAAACTTTGCCAAGATGCAAATTAAATGGTAAAAGTAGCAGACAATGAAGCTGAACAGGAAAGCTAGGATCTCAGTATGGAAATCTTTGGAAAAGAATTGCCAAACTCACCATGCTTCAATTATCTTTATACAAATGATGCAATGTATTTTATGCAGGGAAAAACTCATTGATTCAAAATAAAAACATTTATTTTCAATCTTATTGAAAAATATGTACTATTACTCATTAGAGTATATTGATAGTCCTCTTTGGGGGAATAGCTCATGAAGTTATGCTGCTTCACACGGCACAGATGAAGAGAGGCATGAACCCAGTGGGAAAAGCTTACCACCTAATAAAATAGTATCTAAGTCAATACTGTATTGGGGAACATTAAGAATGTCACTTTGCATTTTCCTTGAGCCAATGTGACTTAACTATAATAATCTAGAGTGGTGTAGCAATATGTGGAAAGGGGAAGAAACAATAAACTTTGCTTTACAGAAACCATACCTAGACATTTGCAGCAATGAATACCAGAAGGAGTTGTGTCATTAATATCATTATCATCATTATTTATTTTACATTGTAAGAAGAAAGAATAAAGTACTTATGTATCCCATATATGCACTCTATGAAACTTGGTGAAGTAAATGATTTTTGCAAAAATTAAACTGTACTATGGTTAGCATATACTATGTTTTACTATTGAATTCAAAACAAACACACAGTATATACTAAAGAACTATTTTTTGAAGAAGCATATGAACTAGTTCATTATTCTGTAGATAGAGGGCTGAATTTTTTTTAGCATTTGCTTATTAAGTAGATTTGACCACTGCTAACATATCCAGAAGTACAGTGAATAGTGTGGGTGGGAACACAGAGATGAATGATGTGTTCTAAAGGAGGTCTTTCGTTGATCAGAGAATTTGTTGTCCAATAGGTAAAGGAAGGGGTGGCACATAAAATTTGAACTGAAAACAAAATATAAAATGCTATTGGGGATTTAAGAAATTATCTGCAATGTTTTGAAAATTTCATCAGATAAGTAAATACATGCTTGATGAAAAATCAAAGCAGGTATGGTGACATGATAATACATCTGGAACCACGAATTATAGATTGAGTCTAGAGGACTTCCAAGGGCATCCTTGTCTTTCCCTCTAAGCGAGACTGGAATGTGGAAACGTCCTGCTTTCTTCCTAGTTAGAGTTGAAAGCCCTAGGGCTAGTGATGTTAAGATGCTCACAGGGTAAGTTAAGATCTGCTGAGGATGATAAGTCATCTGGGGACAGTTTCTTCATTGCATCCTGTCTTGTCCTTGCAAGAATGCTTTGTTCTTAAATGCACAATAGATATTATGAAAATGAAAGGGACAGAAAGTGCTCAAAAGGAAAGAATTACTGAGATGGGGACAGGAGAAAAGGAAGAAGGGAAAAGATTATATGTATATAGCTATATATATATATATATATATAGATATAGATATAGATATATAGATATATATATATATGTACATATATGTGCAAGATAGATAACTGTACTACTAAGTTCTATAAGTTCATCAAAAAGAAGTTTGTGTTTTCGTTGTTTGATTGATTGATCATTTTATTCATGCCTAAATCTTGTAACCTGAACAACTACTTCTAAGATAACAATATGATATATTAACTAGTGTAATTATCCTACTTTTTTTGAAATTCTGTATTTCTTTTGGTGCTGTTGTTTTGTTTTTAAAATTAAAAAAGAATGCTTTGTTGTTCCTAGTCCATCATAGTTGCCATTATGACTACGAGATTTCCTGGAAACACTCACTGTCCTTCATCCATTGTCCTTGACACAAATGTAATCAACAAAAAGCAAGGTTCTGGCTTTTTGTTCCCTGTGAACACCTAGTCATCCCAGTTCCCTACTGCACTATTTTCTCGTGCTTTTTCTTCTCACCATGCACTGTAACATGAAGCAGGACAATGGAACCCACTGTAGGTTTCCCTGATAGTAATGTTTTGTGTAGCATCCGTGTGGTACAAGAACAGACCGATAAGTCAATAAAGTAAGTACTAGGCTCAGATGGGACACATGGGTACGTGCAACCAGAGATGGATTTACTGGAATAAGACATTTTAGACTTCAGGGAAACTTACTTGCTGTGGGGAGGGCTGTCCTTAAAATACATATATTAGTATATTTTTATAATATTTATAAGAGTAAAATATTTTTGTTGTGACTGGTTAAGACCAATAGCTTTTTAAAAAAATTCTTATTAGTGGTTCATGCTCACAATGATTACATTCATCCTGGAGAGCAGTACATGTGGATAACACATCTTAATTATTTTTGGTATCCCCTTTCCCACCCTTCCTCCTTCCATCTCTTTTCTTTTTTTTCTTTATTTTTGTTTTTATTTTATTTTAAAGAGAATAAAACAAAAGAGGACAGATCTAAGCAGATCACAACAGAACAATGTAAGCAACACAGCATTTCACAACAAGACAGTTGGATTTTAACAGTAGCTATCATAATGTCTCTTTCTTTGAAATAGTTGAGCTTAGCTTTACACACAATAATGTCAAACATAACAAAATAGAATAAAACTACTCAAAAGAATGAAAGTATTGCAAGGCATTCTGAACCGAATAACCGAAGATGAATTATGGCTGCTATATTATCTTTTTTCATAAAAATGTTGTTTATATCATCATACATATTAAAATCCAATAAGACACAACATGATAGAACCAATGGTAATAGAAAAACAAGAGCATGGTAGGACTTCAGAGCAAGATGATGTTAAATCAACAATGGCTGCCATATTGTCTTGCCTTCAAAGTAACTATTCATATGATCACATATATTAAGATCAAACAAAACAGAAAAAAAAACATTCCAACCAATCAATGAAAACATAAGACTTCAAAGCAGTATAATGGTGGACCATGATTTCCATAAAATCTTCTGTACTCTTACCATTTCTTACACTAGGGAGACTATATGGTATTTATACATGTGAGTTTGATTTATTTCACTTATGAGTATAGATTCAAGTTGCATCCATTTATTTATAAATATCTCAATGTGATCATTCTTTATAGCTGAGTAGTACTCCATAGTATAAAAGTGCCACAATTTTTTTATCCATTCCTTGGTTGATGGGCACTTAGGCTGTTTCCAAGATCTGGCTATTACAAATTGTGCCGCTATAAACATGAGTGCACATATATCACTGTGGTAAGATGTTTTCAGCTCTTCTGGGAATATGCCTAAGAGTGGAATAGCTGGGTCAAATGGGACCTCCAACCCCAGCTTTTTGAGGAATCTCCAGATTGACCTCCACAGTGGTTGAAGCAGTCTAAACTCCCACCAAGAGTGCAGAAGAGTTCCTTTTTCCCCACAGCCTCTCCAGCATTTTTGTTGGTAGTTTTGTTGATCCTGGCCATTCTTTCTGGAGTAAGATGGTATCTTAGTGTGGTTTTAATTTGCATTTCTCTAATGACCAATGATGATGAACATTTTTTCATGTATTTATTTGCCATTTGTATTTCTTCATCTGAGAACTGTGTGTTCATCTTGGATGCCTATTTTTTGATTGGATCTTTGAATTTTGGGGGTCTGATTTTTTTAAATTCTTTATAAGTTCTAGACAGAAGTCCTTTGTCTGAGGGACAGTTAACTAAGATTTTTTTCCCAGTTTGTGGGTTTTCTTTTCACTTTGCTGGAGATTTCTTTGGATGTGCAGAAACTCTTTAATAAGATGTGATCCCAGTTATTGATTCTGGGAAGTATTTCCCATGCAGTTTAGTTCTTGTTCATGAATTCTCTACCTACCTGTATGTCTTCAAGATTTTCACCTACTTTATCTTGCAACAGATTTAGTGTTTCTGTTTTAATATTTAGATCTTTGATCCATTTGGATTTTAGTTTAGTACATGATGATAGGCATGGGTGTAATTTTAGTTTTCAGCATATGGATAGCCAGTTTTTCCAGTACCGTTTATTAAAGAGACTGTCATTCTTCCAGTGAACATGCTTAGTCCCTTTATCAAAGATAAGGTGATTGAGTGTGTTCATAGTTGTATCTTCTAGTCTATTCCATTGATCTTAGGTCTGTTTTTATTCCAATACCATGTTGATTTTATTACAGTAGCTTTGTAGTATAACTTCAAGTCAGGGATTGTGATGCCTCTGCCTTGGCTTTGCTGCTTAGAATTGCCTTTGCTATTCTAGGTCTCTTCTGGTTCCAGATGAATTTTAGGAGTTAATTCTCTAGATCATTTTTTTTATTGGTACCAGGGATTGAACTCATGACAGAGTGCTTGCAAGGTGCAGGCACTTATGCCGCTGGGCTAAATCCCCAGCCCCAATTTCTCTAGATCTATGAGGTATGTTAGTGGTATTTTCATTGGGATTGCATTGAATGTGTATAACAATTTTGGGAGAATGGCCATTTTTACAATATTTATTCTTCCTATCCATGAACAAGGGATGTCTTTCCAATTTCTGAGGTCCTCTTCACTTTCTTTTTTCAGGGTTTTATAACTTTCCCTGTACAACTCTTTTACATCTTTCATTAGATTAATTGCTAAGTATTTCATTTTTTTTGGATGCTAGTGCTAAGGGTGTGATTTCCCTTATTTCTCTCTTGGTCATTTTGTTGTTAGTGTATAAGAGTACTATTGATTTTTGAGTATTGACTTTTTATCCAGCTACATTGCTGAATTTATTTATTATATCTAGGAGACTTTCAATGGAGGTTTGGGGGTCTTCTATGTAGAGTATCATGTCATCTGCAATTAATGATAGTTTAATTTCTTCTTTTCCTATCTTTACTCCTTTTATTTCTCTCTCTTGTCTAATTGCTCTGGCTAGTATTTCCAGCATTATGTTGAATAGGTGCAATGATAATGTACACCCTTATTTTGTGCCTGATTTCAACATAAAGGCTTTCAGTTTTTGGCCACTTAATATGACACTGGCTATTGGTTTGTCATAGATGACCTTTATCATTTTGAGGTAAAGACCATATATTCTAGTTCTCTGTAAGGTTCTTATCATGAATGGGTATTGGACCTTATTAAAATTTTTTTCTGCATCTATAGAAATGATTGTGTGATTCTTGCTTTTGGCTCTATTGATATGGTGCATTACATTTATTGATTTACATATGTTGAACCATCCCTGCATGCCTAGGATGAATCCCACTTGATCATAGTGTATAATCTTGATGATTTGCTGCATCCTGTTTGCCAATATTTTATTGAGAATTTTTGCATCTATGTTCAGTAGGGAGATTGGCCTGTGGTTCTCTTTTTTAGTTGGTTCTTTCTCAGGTTTTGGTACTAGAGTGATATTTGCTTCCAAGAATGACTTAGGGAGAATTGCTTCCCTTTCAATTTCATTGAAGAGTTTGAGGAGTATCAGAATTAAGTCTTTTTTGTATTTCTTGTAGAATTCCTCAGTGAATCCATCTGGGCCTGGGCTCTTCTTTGTTGGTGGGGACTTGATTATATTTTCAATTTCATTAATAGAAATTGGGTTATTCAGCAGTTTTACATCTTCTTGATCCAGCTTTGGTGGTTCGTATGTTTCTAGGAATCTGTCCATTTCTTCTGTGTTATCGAACCTATGAGAGTAGAGGTTTTTGAAATAGTTGTTGATGATCATCTGTATTTCCACAGGGTTGGTAGTGATTTCTCCTTTTTCCTTCTGTATTGCATGAATTTGAGTCTTTTCTTTCCTTTTTTATAATTAGGTTGGCTAGGGGCTTGTCAATTTTATTTATTCTTTGAAAGAACCAACTCTTTGATTCACTGATTCTTTGAATTGTTTTCTTAGTGTCTATTGCATTAATTTCTGCTCTGATCTTTATAATTTCCTTCCTTCTTTTGGCTTTAGGCTTGGCTTACTCTTCTTTTTCTAGATGTTTCAGGTGTAACATCAGGTTTTTTATTTGTGTTTATTCTGTTTTCCTAATGTGGGAACTCAGTGCAATAAATTTTCCTCTGAGGACCACTTTCATTGCATCCCACAGGTTCCTGTAAGTTGTATTTGTATTTTTGTTAGCTTGTAGATATTGTTTAATTTCTTCTTTAATTTCCTCTGTGACCCACTGATTGCTCAAGTGTATTATTTAATTTCCATGTGTTTGTGTGGTTTTTGCAGTTACTTTTATCATTAATTTCCAGTTTTATGGCACTATGATCCGATAACATGCATGGGATAATTTCAATTCTTTTGCATTTGCTTCAATATGTTCTGTGGGTTAGTATATGGTCTATTTTAGAGAGTGTCCCATGTACTGCTGAGAAGAATATATATTCTGATGTTGTTGGATGGAACACTCTTTATATGTCTATCAAATCCATTTGTTCACAGATGTGATTCAGTTCTGTTATTTCTTTGCTGATTTTCTGTCTAGTTGATCTATCCCTTTGTGTCAATGGTGCATTAAGGTCTCATGTTATAATTGTGTTATTGCCTATTTGATTTTTTATTTCTGTTAATATTTGCTTTGTGTAGTTGGGTGCTGTGGAATTTGGTGCATATATATTTAACATTGTTATCTTTTCCTCTTGCAGTTTTCTCCTAACTAGTATGTAGTGACCTTCTTTATGTCTTTGGACCATGCTTGGTTTGAAGTTCACATAGTCTGCAAACAGAATAGCTACCCCTGCTTTTTTTGAGTTCCTGCTGCATGGAGTATTGTTTTCCATCCTTTGACTTTCAGTATATGAGTTTCCTTTTGGGTTAGATGGGTTTCTTGTAGACAGCATATGGTTGGACATTGTTTCTTGATCCATTGTGCCAGTCTGTTTCTTTTAATTGGTGAATTGAGGCCATGTACATTAATGGTTATAACTGTCATATATTGGTTTATTGTTGACATGTTATCTTTCTGATGTTTTATCTTAACTTTCCATTCTGTTTAATTGTGTGTCTTGCTTAGTGTTTTTTTTCCTATGTGTATCTAGAATGTCTTTCAGTATTCTTTGTAGGTTTGGTTTGGTGATCTTGAAGTTCTTCAACAGTTCTTTGTCATGGAAGTATCTTATTTCTCCATCCATTTTGAAGGACAGTTTTGCAAGGCACATCAGTGTGGGTTGGAAGTCATTTTCTTTAAGGTTCTGAAAAACTTCACTCCATGCTCTTCTTGACTTCATTGTGTTGAGAAGTCTGCTGTGATAGGTTTTCCTTTACAGGTGACCTGTCTATTCTCTCTAACAGCTTTTAATATTTTGTTCTTATGTTGGATTTCTAAGATGGTGATTATTATATGTCTGGGTGTAGTTTTGTTTTGGTTATGGCTATTTGGAGTTCTATATGCCTCACTAATCTGTATGTCAGTTTCCATACTCATGTTGGGAAATTTTCAGCTATTACTTCTCTGTTGAATTGTTATTTCCTAATTTCTTGCTATTATTAGAAGATCTTTCCTTTCCTGTTCATTGGCTACAATCTTATCTTTGAGGTCTGAGATTCAATCTTCACTTTCTTTGAGGTGGTTTTTGCAACTTTCATTAGAGTTTTTGATTTCCTGTATATCTCTTTGAATCTGCTTAATGCATTCTGTTTGTCTCTTAAACTGTTCATATTCAGGGATTCTATCATTTTGCTTTGTTCCTCTAATTTTTTTGCTATGTTTTCGTTGGATGCATTCAGTATTTCTTTCACTACTTGTATCATTTCTTCTTTTACCTGGGAGAATATTTCTGATTTGAGTTAGCTTCCCATTCTTGCTTCTTTATTTCAGTTGATATCATTTCATGCATTTCAGGCATATGTGTAGTATTTTCTTCTATGTACATGGCTCCTAGGCTTTCTTGGGATGGTCTAGAGGTTTGAGATTGCATTTTGGTCTTTTGTTTTGTCATTTTCCTATATTTCCATGTTTCCAGAAATATTCCAAAGCTTTCCCTGGATGTGTTGGAAATCAACTCCTGAGCCCTCTGCTACTGGGACTCACTTGGCTTTGGCTCCCCTTGTGTGGTAGGCCTGGGTCCCCTGGTTGGATGAAGGTCACTGGGCACAGTCCACTCAAGTCCCTGGAACCTCTTGAGCCTAGTCCAGTCACCTAAGGGAGCTGGGCAGGCACCCAGCCTCTGGGATTGATGGTCCCAAACTTTTCCAGGCCTGCCCTGGTGAGCTGCAACTCACCTCGTGGCACGGTGCTGTCTTAGCTCCCTGTTCGGCAGGCCTGCCTCCCCTTTTCGAATGAAGGTCGCTGGGCACAGTCCACTCAAGCCTGCAGACACTCTGAAGCCTAGTCCAGTGTCCTAAGAGGGCTGGTTGGCACCCAGCCACCGGGATTGATGGCCCCAAATTTTCCGGGCCTGCCCTGGCGAGTTCCATCTCTTTTCTTCCCTTCCCTTTTACAAAAATATCTGTCTCCATTTCCTGTTATCTTTTATTTTGCTCTTTATTTATGTCTGTTTTCATGTAAGAAAATTATATAATATTTAAGCTTGTGTGTCAGATTTATTTTGCTTAACATCAGAATCTCAAAGTGTATCCATTTTCCTACAAATGAGTCAATTTTATCCATCTGTATAGTACTGTAGTACTCTGCTGTATATAAAAACAACATTTTATTTATTCATTCATTTGTTGATGGATACATAAGATTTCCAAGATTTAGCTATTATGAATTGTGGTGCTATAAACATGGGGGTAGTTGTTAAATGATGTCTTTAACTCTTTCAAGAAGCACCTGGAGAGGGAATAGCTGTGTCAAATAGAACTTCCAGTTTTACTGTTTTTTTTTTAAATGTTCATATGACTGGTACTAGTTTATATTTCCACCAAGAATGTAAAAGTGCTTCTTTTCCCCCACACCTTACCAATATTTGTTATTATTTGATTTCTTAATGGCAACCACTCTTTTTGCATTGAGATGAAATTTCAGCATTGTTTAATTAGCATCTCTTTATTGGCTAGAGATGTTGAACATTTTTTTCATGTTGGTACTTCTGAGAAATGTCTATCATTTTGGTTGTCCATTTTTTAATTGGGTCTTTATATTTGATGGCCTAATCTTTTGAGTTCTTTATATACTCTAGATGTTAGTCCTCTATCCAAGGAATAGCTGACAAAATTTTTCCCATTCTGTAGGTTTTATCTCTAACTTTCTGTTGATTGCAATTGCCTTTTGTCTTATTGTATTAGAGTGACCAGGGACAATTTTGGAATCCAGATAAGAGAAAATTGAATTGAGAATGTGAAAACTATTTGAAGACCAATGTTGAGAAACAAAAATTTTAAAAAATAACAATCTTATGTCAAGAGAGTCAAATATCTGGTAATTATAGGATCCAAAATAAATGAGACATCTCTGTTGTAATTATCCCTAGTCTGTTGAATAATTGTAAGAGTAGGCAGGAATGTGGAGAGTTACCACAGCAGGGATATAGCCCAAGGATATTTCTTTTGGAGAAAATGATATTTAATAAAACCAACTGCATTTGTTCCAAGTGGTCCAAGAACTATGCTCTTGATTACATATCCTAATGAAGTTTTCACATCTAAAAATATTAATTACAACTTTGTGTCCAGTAAGGGGAATAGAGACAAACTGGTTGTCTATTACTAGGAGAGAGGATTGAGAAAATACAGTGCTACTCAGCAGTTCCAAGCAATGTGACAATCAATAACAATATAGATTAATCTTAAAAACACAGTACTAAAAGAAATCTGTAAGAAACAATGATGCAACTATGTAACATTTAAATAAAGATTTAATACAAATGTAGGAATATACATGCTCCCAAAAGGAATGCATGCAGAATAAAAAGGTAAATTTTACCAATTCTTTTGAAAGAATTAATAAATTGATCTGTAACTTGGTTCCTCTTTCTTTGCTTGAACCAAAAAGCTCTTTTTGCTATTAAAAGAGACATAAAGGTGGCCAACAGGCATATGGAGAAAGTTAAGAGCTCAATATCACTTAATCACCAGGGAAATGCAAATATTAATCAAAACCACATTATAATGTTACCTAATACCTGTAATGGAATAGCTATTATTGAAAAGACAAAGATCACTGTTGGGATGGATGTGAAGAAAATGAACTTTGTACACCTCTAGTGGGAATGCATGTTATTACATTTCAGTCATAAAGGAAAACAGTGCGGAGTTTCCTTACAGTAGTAAAAATAGTGCTACTATATGGTTCTGAAATTCCATTGCTGAGACTCTATCCACAAAATATGCAGCTAGGATGCTGAAGAAATACCCCATTCTCATGTTCATTACAGTGTTATTCACAAAAGCTAAGATGGAGAATTTATGTAAATGTTCATTGATAGATAAAGGGATGAAGATGATAAGGCATAGATAACACAATAAAATACTAGCCATTCCTAAAACAAGAAATTCTGTCAATTTCAATAACACTGGTATAAATAAGTTCCAAAGATCTATTATACAATGTAGTGATCCTAGTTAAATAGAACTTGAAAATTGTTTAAAAAATAAATCTTAAATTTTCTTACCACAAGAAAATGATAAACATGAGAGATCATGGAATTTTAACTAGTTAAAAATTTAATAGTATATAAATACATCAAAACATCATTTGCATACATAAATATATACCATATATTTCCTTCATTAAATGGGGGAAGAAATAAAATGGGAAGTAAAATAAAGTTTGTTATGTGGGGAAAAAGATACATGGGCAACTAAAGTAGGTATTACTTAAAATATGTAGTTGAAGAGATTACAAATAGATGGGCAGAAGACTAATACAAAGCTTGGTCTCTTACCTAATCTAGACCTAGGTGTTTTTTTAGATCTAGGATTCATCACAAGGTGGAAAGGCTGAATTCCTACTATGATAGAATTTACAGCACTATAGCAAATATATAGTCAGATGCATACTACGTCTGCTGCTGAATGTTCAAACTGTCAGCAACATATAATAATGATGGGTCCCTAGTGTGATAATATCATATCAGAAGTCAATCAGCCATGTGGTGAGAAGTCAGACCCTTTCCCCCAGGGAGGGCAGTGTCATATCATAATTGAGATGGGCATGTCTTCCAGTACATTTCTGAATTTCTTGCCCACAATACCTCTGCTAGTACCAGTGCCAACACCAAGCTATTGTTTTAAGCCATAGTTTGGGGAAGGAGTTATTATAGACCAATAGATAACAAAAATCTTTGCCTCTGCTATGTAGAATAGGGGTGCTGCCATGAAAAAGTTCTAAACTATATGGGCAAAATGGTGGTTAGACACAAGAAGACTGTTGATGAAATTTTAAAAGGTCAGAGGATTATGTTACCAGAAGCTGGACAAGCCTGAAGAAGGCCATTGGTTAGGGATGAAACAAGACTTAAGGGACACATTGTTGGAACTTGGATAAAAGAGATTATTACTATACAGTAAAAGAAAATACAGCAGCAGTGCTCTTTCCTACAGTGAAATGGAAAATTACCTAATACATCCAGTGATCTAACTAAGGGGATTTCCAGGAAGAATATTGAAAACAACACCTTGCTTCATTTCACTGCCCATTATAAAGCACAAATAGAAATAAGTTAAAAAGAAACCAGGAACTTTTAAAGCATAATTTGAAGGAAACAATGAATGAAGAAATTTCTGGATTAGAAATCCTTAAGTCTCTCCACCTCAAAGATTCTCACAGTAAGAAAGACCAGCAGGACATAATGCTAATCTAGATCACCAATATATGCGTGCCATGTTCTAAAGACATGCAAGGATGTGCTTTATGACCTTTATGATAAATAAGGTGGGTTTCCTACCTGAAAAATCCATAATTCCTTTCTAGATTCTAAAGGAAATGACACAAATAAGCAAAAATATAGAATTTAATGTGGTAAGGATTCTGAAAACTATAAGCATGGTGTTATGGAAGCATGTAATAGAGACGTGTGTTATTTATTCCCTAACCTGGGAAGGAAGAAGGCATTAGGGGAAGCCTTTCCAAGAAGAAAAATACCTAAACAAACTGTGAAAAATATATGGGAATTATATGTAGGATGACAGTGGGGTTAGAGATGAGGTAATTTCTAGTGCAGAGAGTAGAGTGAACTTACAGGAAGACATCAAAACAATCTCCCACAGGAAGCCTGAAACACCGTTAGCATACCTTTCAATGGTTTACTTCCCTTGTAGGAGCAAATACAATGAATAGACTGTAAAGACTGTTTTAGAAAAAGTTTCATCATGGAATGAAAAAGAATACAAGAAGAGATAATAGTATAATGAGTCCTACTACCTAGTTAAAAAATTAAGCCCATGGACAATCTTGTTTTATTTATGTTTACCTTTTTCATCACGTCATTTTAAAGCAAATGTCAGGCATATGTAATTTCATTCGTAAACCTTTTAGTGATGTCTGTAGTTCACAGATTTTTTATTAATAATGACAGTATATATCCCACACTGAAAATTTACAGTAATTCTTTAATGTGTTCTGAGGACTAGATAGTTTGTGGATCACTTTCTATCATGATAATACAGAAAGAGAATTATTCAGTTCCTGAGATCTTTGGTTGAAAATTCCTTTTTTTAAATTTTAAAAAGTTATACTTGCTTTCTTTTAATGGATATACATTAATAGAATGGGGATAAAAAATCTGTCTTCAGTGGCCCAAGAAGCCACTGGAAGCAAAATGTAATTAACAGAAGTTGCTATGAAGTATTAATTCTGTTCCTAAGTAAAGAAACAGGATATTTTTGGATAGGCTTCCCTTTTGCTTCAGGGCCATTGACCAGTAGTGCCTAGGGGACCCTGATTTTAGGCTACCTCTCTGTGCTCTGCACTTGGTGTTCAGTAATCTCATTCTCTTTTAGGTTGCCACTCTGGGCTTATCTAGGTGGGCAAAACTCTCCTTCCTTTGGACTGAGGGACAAAATTCAGTGCTCCTAATAAGTAGCATTTTAAATAGCAAAAATAAAGAGAAAACATTCATTGAGTTTCCTGGGTTATGGATTATCTATATCATTCTTAATTGTGTTTTCTGATCTTTCTAAAATGAGAACCTATTACTTGTGTGTAAAAACACTAGACTCTAGCAATGAAATAAGACACTAAACAAAAGAGAAAGGGTAAACACAAATAGACCCTGCACCATGGTGTCTTGGGCCTCTATTTAAGCATAAGCTTTATGTATTTATTTATTTTAAATTTAATTTTACAGAGAATAAAACAAAAGAGGACAGAACAACGCAGATCAGAACAGAACAATACAAGCAACACAGCACTTCACAACAAGACAATCAGATATCAACAGTAGCTACCATAATATCTCTTTCTTTGAAATAGTTGAGCATAGCTTTACAAACAATAATATCAAACATAACAAAATAGAATAAAAGCGTTCAAGAGAATGAAACTATTACAAGGCATTCTGAACCAGATAACAGAAAATGAACTATAATATCTCATTTTCCATACAAATTTTTTTATATTATTACACATTAAAATCCAGCAAGACACAACATGATAGAACCAATGGTAATAGAAAAGCAAAAGCATGTCAGGACTTCAAAGCCAGATGCTATTGAATCAGCAATGGCTGCCATAATGTCTTGTTTTCTTCTAAGCATAAATTTTAAATCAAATACTGTTTGTCCACAAAGCAGTTACTTCATATAGACTTGACTGAACCCAAAACACATGGGTGAAGACTTAGAAGTTTGAGCATTCAGGGTGTTTTAAGATTTGCAAAGATCCTAATAAACTATAAAGTTGATAAGGCAGCTACTAGGAAGTTGCTAGGAATCAACTATGAACAAAAAAAACTAAGAATTATTGATGTATTTTATGTGACACATTGTTGTGATCAGATATGTTTTGGAATGGAGCATGTAGGAAGCTCAAAAGCTATGAAGAGTATTGTATCAGCATGAGTAAAGATGACTAGTGCATGAATTAAATTAGTGTTGATTTGGGGCATGACTGTGGAACACATTAGAAGATGTTTAAAGATGGAAGTCACTTAGATGAGAAGTTGAGAGGCAGGGGTTAGAGATGGATACCATGTTTATAGCTTGACTGTCTTGGAGAATGAGGGTGTGGAGATTTTCTACTGTGTGAGTTTTCTGGTGAATGTGCAAATCCTCCTGATAACTAGTCAGAGGTCATTACTGCTCTAAATTACATTGGGTATTGCAATAGTAATGTTTCGGAGGTCAGGGCTTTGGGAGGAGAGTTAATTGAAGAGTGGGTTCAGTAATCCATATTGGAGTAAAAGGCTCATTTATCCAATGTGCCCTCTCCCCAGCACAAGAAATAATTTTTGAATCTCCATGTTAATTAAAATTCTTTATATTTCTAATGTTTTATTTTTTATTCTCACACTGAAACTAAGCTTTTTGATCTTCCTAAATTCTAGAGATTGACCATCTTATAAATTACTATAAAAATGTCAATAACTTTAAGACTTTTTTACCTTATTCTTCAAATGAATAATTTTTTTGTTAGCTAAGAATTTGTGTGCTAGGCTTCCCCTATATCATATCATTGATTATTAATTATATTATTAAAATCTTCAAAATGATCTTTATTAGTCACTTGAAAAATAAAATAACTCTTGAGCTGTTTTCATTCTGGCCAATGCAGAAAAAGCAACAGAAAATTTAATCATCTGTTCTGAGGCCCAGGATCTGAATAGGCTCTCAAAGTGAGTGCTTTGCTTTTACTGTGAGGAAGGCATCTATTTTACTTAGTGACCACAGATGTGAGGACAAGATCATTTTTTTTTTGTACCAGAGATAGAACTCATGACCTTGCACTTGCTTTTGCTGCTGAACTAAACTCCCAGCTAAAATCATTTGTTCTTTTCAGAATAATTTACTCTTGCATTAAGCAACTTGAAGCTTTGACTTTACTTCTTTTTTCTAAGAGCTATTCTTCTCTGTATAATATATATTTCTATATTTTATTGCAGAAGTTAGTCATCTGGCATAGCCAAACGAAAGTAATACAGTGGTTATGGTTACTGCCTAGAAGAGACACGTTTCTTCTCATATCTCTAATCTCTTTCTGTTTTTCATACAGTGCAGAAGCAAAGAAAGTTATACAACTGGGCAGACATTCTGAATGTCAAAAATGCAAAGTACAAGAAAAAACTGGTGATTTGTTGCCTAGAATTGGGACAAATACTTAATCATATCTTAGTTTAATTTTACTCAGAAGTTGGTTTTATAGTACTGTCCACAACTTATGAGCTCTAACATTGATGGTTGATTTACTGGTCTATCAGTTAGTTAATTAGAATGAATTATTCATAGTTTTTCCTGATGAATGTCCCAATTATTATGCTAATCATAATGATCTAAGTCTTCAATGTTTTCTAAAGTATCCTGCCTAATGGGGTTATTAAGTACATCTGTGATTATGGTCTTATAAAAATTCAGAACTGTGCTTTGACAGACATTTTTATTTATACTTAGACTTACAGCAATATAAAATTTAAGTATCTCTTGCCTTGAAATCAATTAATTTTTAAGTGCTATTTTCTTTTCCTTTATAAAACAGTGAAATAGCATAATAAAAAAGTAGTAAACAATTTCTTTAATAAGAATATAAGTTTGTACTCTTGTTTTGAGAACATTGATTTCAACATGCAACATTTCTTTTATGATATATGGATTCTCTTAAAAACAAGGGAGTGCAGTGACTGATCATATAATATTTTACTGTCAAATGTTAATTGTTAATAGTCTGTCATACCTGAGACATCTTTCCCCTACTTCTCCACATAATTTGTATAAGGCCTTCAGCCCAAACAAATATATTTGGGTGTATGTGTCTTATTTCATGGTCAATTTAATATTTGAAGACATTGGGATATTTTATTACTTCCAATAATGACAAGCGCATTAATAACCAACTTTCAACAGGACTGAAAGCTTAAATACTAGACACATAATCAAGGTAATAGAATGTGATATTTTGATGTCAATCTTGGGTTAAGGAATTTCATAGCCTATGAATGAGTCTGTTTATATAATTAAGGATAAATTAGTATTAACATACATATTATGCTTAATTTTGTGTCAGTTTAGCTGTTAAAATGATTGAGACTTGAATATGATTATTTATGGAATTCATGAAATAGTTTCCAAAGAAATAAGACTGATCCCTTTTGTGGTCAAATTTCATTTTGTCTTTGAGCACACAAATATAGTTGATAAAATGAAAAATTTTCATTATTTGTTTGCACTATTTGTAATAATTTTGCTTTTTTTTGACTCCCATATTTTTGGCATATTCTTTATTTTTTATTATAAAAGGAAGAAAAATGAGACAATTTGAAAGCAAGACAATAGGAGAGTAAAAAAATTAATACATTGTATATTGTTATCTTCAGAGTTGTAACAAGAGTATAAGATATGAGAATGAGATATTCTCCAAAGGATGAGATGTTGTCCAAAGAATATTAGCACAAAATTTTCTTTTCTGTGAACTAAGGGAAACTAGTAGTATATCTATTTTAGCTATCTTGTTTACACACACACACACACACACACACACACACACACATATATATATATATATATATATATATATATATATATATATATTCCCCTTTTAATTTCCCATTTCAACCATCACAGTTTCTTCTTTTGAGCAGTTTCTACCCAGTTCACATTATGTATTATACATTTTGGGTCCTATTTAGCTCTTCAGCTTCTCACATAGTGAGACTATGATATTTATGCATGTCAGTCTAATTTATTTCACTTATGAATATGGTCTTGAGTTTGATCCATTTACCTATAAAAGTCTCAAGTTTATCCTTTATGGCTGGGTATTACCTCATTATATAAAAAAACCCACATCTTTTTTATCCACTCCTCAGTTGGTGGACATTTGGATTGTTTCCAAGATTTAGCTATTACAAATCTTGATGCTCTAATTACAAATCTTGGTGTATATATATTTCTGTGGTATGATGTTTTTAATTTTTCTAGTAGGGTATCCAGAAGGGGAATAGCTGGGTTGAATGGGACTTCTAATCCTAGTTTACTGAGGAATCTTCACACTGATTTCCACAGTGGTTGCACCTGCATACACTCCCACCAACAGAGGAGAAGGATTCCTTTTGCTCCATAATCCCTCCAGCATTTGTTATTGGTTGATTTCTTGATAATAGCCATTCTTTCTGGTGGATGTGAAATGCTGTAATTTGCATCTCTCAGATGACCAATGATGTTGAACATTTTTTCATATATTTATTTGCCATTTGTATTTCTTTGTCTGGGAATTGCATATTTGTCTCAGATCCTCATTTTTGGATTGGGTCCTTGAATTTGGAAGGCCTGATTTTTTTCAATTCTTTATGCACTCTACATATGTCCTTTGTCTGGGGGACAACTGGCTATAATTTTTTCCCATTATGTGGGCTGACTTTTCACTCTGTTGGTGATCTCTTTTATTGTGCAAAAGCTTTTTAATAATATCAGATTCCATTAGTTGATTCTTTGTAATATTTCCCATGCAGTCTGGTTTGTGTTCATGAATCTCTGCCTATATCTATGTCTTCAAGAATTCTATCTAAAAAAAATCCTAATTTCTCTTTCAGTAAATTTAGTGTTTCTGTTTTAATATTTAGATCCTTGATCCATTTTGACTTTAGTTTGGTGCTTGGTGATAGACATGTGTGTAGTTTTAGTCTTCAGCATGTGGAAAGCCAGTTTTTCTATCACCATTTATTAAGGAGACTATTTTTCTTCTAGTGAACATGTTTGGCTCTTTGTCAAAGATAAAGTGGCTGAGTGTCTTTAGAGTTGCCTACATGTCTTGTATCTTGTGTTCTGTTCCACTGATCCCCAGGTTTGTTTCTGTGCCAATACCATGTTGATTTTATCATGATAAATTTTTAGTATCATTCCAAGTCTGGGATTATGATGTCCCTTAGTTGCGTTTGTTGTCCAGAATTGCTTTTGCTATTCTAGACCTTTTCTGGTTCCAAATGAATTTTAGGAGTATTTTCTTTAGTTCTGTGAGGTATGCTGATGGTATTTTGATTGAGATTGCACTAAATCTGTATAAAAATTTTCAGAGTATGATCATTTTCACTATGTTGCATCTTCCTATCTGTGAGCAAGGGATATCTTTTCACTTTGTAATATCCTCTTTGATCTCCTTTTTCAGAGTAATATAATTTTCAGTGTATCAATCTTTTATTCTTTTGCTAGATTGATTCCTAAGTATTTCAGTTTTTTTGATTATTATTGTAAAGTGTAGTTTCCCTAATTTCTCTGTGTGAGTTTATTGCTTGTGTATATGAATGCTATTGATTTTGGAGTGTTGACATTGTATCCAGCTATACTGCTAAACTTGTTTATTAAATCTGGAAGTTTTATAGTTGAGTATTGGGGGTCTTCTATAGAATATCCTGTCATTTGCAAAAAATGATAATTTAACTTTTTCTTCCTTTCTTATACTTATTCTTTTTATTTCTTTCTCTTATCCAAGTGCTCTGGCTAGTATTTTCAGAACTATATTGAATAGGAGTAGTGATAGTGGACATTCTTAGTCCTGATTTTAGAGTCAAAGCTTTCAGTTTTTGTACAGTTAGTGTGATGTTGACTATTGATTTGTCACAGATAACTTTTATCAGATTGAGATAGAGATAATTTATTATGATTTTCTGAGGGTTTTGTCCTGAATGGGTGTTGTACTTTGTCAAATACTTTTTCTGCATCTATTGAAATGATTATGTGATTTTTGTTTTTGGCTCTGTTAATATGGTATATTACATTTATTCATTTGCATGTGTTGAACCATCCCTGCACATTTGGGATGAATCCTACTTGGTCATGGTGTATAATCTTGATGATTTGTTGCATTCTGTTTACCAGTATCTTATTGTGGATTTTTTCAACTATGTTAATTAGGGAGACTGGCTTTTGGTTTTCTATTTTGGCTGGGATCTTCTCTATTTTTGGAATCAGGGTAATTCTTGCTTTTATGAATGAGTTAGGGAGTATTGGTTCTCTTTCTATTTCTTTAAAGAATTTCAACATTAATGGAATTGATTTTTCTCTGACTTTCTCATAGAATTCAGTATTACATTCATCAGGATCTGGACTTTTTGTTGGCAAGTTTTCAATTACATTTTCAATTTCATTTGCTGATATTGGATAATTTATAGTTTTTATATCTTCCTGATTTAGTTTTAGCAATTTGATTATGTCTAGGAATCTGTCAATTTCTTCTGTGTTTCCCATCTTACTGGAGTATGGGTTCTTGAAGAAAGTATTGATGATCTTTTGAATTTCTGTAGGATCCATTGTGATTTCTCCCCTTTTTTTCTAGTAGCTTGAATTTGTGTTTTTTCTTGCCTCTTTTTGATGATGTTGGCTAATGGTTTATCGATTTTATTTTTTCAAAGAACCAATTCCTTGATTCACTGATTCTTTGTATTGCTTTCTTTGTCTCAATTGCACTAATTTCTGCTCTTAACTTTATAATTTTCTCCCTTATGAACTTTAGGTTTGATTTGTTCTTCTTTTTCTAGAAGTTTGAGGATCAGCATAAGGTTATTTATTTGAGTTCTTTCTGTTCACCTGCTTCATCGCTATAAATTTTTCTCTTAGGACTGCTTTCATTGCATCCCATAAGTTCATGTATGTTGCACTGGTGTTAATATTTAATTGTAGATACTTTTAAATTTCATTTTTAATTTCCTCTGTGACTCTGTTTGTTCAAAGGGTGTTGTTTAATTTCCACATGATTATGTAGTTTTTGTGATTTCTTTTGCTGTTGAATTTCAGTTTCATTGTGCTATGGTCAGATAGTGTACATGGGATAATTTCAACTCCTCTACATTTATGTAACTGTTTTATGAACTAATATGTGGTCTATTTTTTAGAACATCCAATGAGTAGCTGAGAAGGATGTGTATTTTGATGCTGCTGAGTGGAATACTCTGTAGACATTTACCAAGTCCATTTGTTCACAGGCTTGGTTTAATTCTGATATTTCTTTGTCAATTTTTTGTCTAGCTGATACATCTATTTGTGACAGTGGGGTATAAGGTCTACCCCCTCAACTGTGTTAGTACTTATTTGATTTTTTTATGTCTGTTAATATTTGTTTTATGTAGTTGGGTGCACTGGTATTTGGTGTGTAGATATTTGTGATTGCTGTCTCTTTATCTAGAAGTTTTCCCTTAATGAAAATGTAATGACCTTCTTTGTCTCTTTTGATCAGTTTTGGCTTAAAGTTTATATTGTCTGCCAAGCAGAACAGCTATCTCTACTTTTTTCTGGGTTCCTAATTCATGGAGTATTGATTTACATCCTTTGAAATTTAGTTTATGAATATCTTTTTGAGTTAAATGTGTTTCTTGAATGCAGCATATTGTTGGATCTCATTTCTTGACCCTTTCTTCCAGTCCATTTCTTTTGAAGGGTGAATTGAGAGAATTTACATTGATGTTTATAATTGACACATGTTGGCTTAGCTTTTTCATGCTATTTTCCTGTTGCTGGTTCCCTGTCTTTCTTCTCTATTTAATTGCTTGCCCTGCCTGATTGTTTCTTTCTATTGCTGTTCATGTAATTGTGATCTTCATTTTCTCTTTCTAATATATATTTCAGAATATTATAAAGAGCTAATTTGATGATCATGCATTTCTTCAGTTTTTCTTTTTCATAGAAATATCTTATTTTCCCATTGAGTTTGAAGGATAGTTTTTCAGGGTACATAAATCTGGGTTGAAGATTGTTTTCTTTTGGGATTTGAAAAACCTCACCCCAAGCTCGCCTTGATTTGAATGTTTGTCTGCTGTGATTCTGATGGGCTTTCTTTTTTTGTGTGATTTGTTTTCTCTAGCTACTTTTAACATTTTATTTTGGTGCTGAATTTGTAGAATCTTGATTATGATAGGCCTTGATGTAGATTTATTTTGGTCATGGGTATTTGGGGTTCTATATGCATTTATAATTTATATGTCAAGTTCTTTATTCATGTTTGGGAAGTTTTCTGCTATTATTTCTGTGAAGAGGTTTTCAATGGCCTTTGAACTATCTCCAGGTTTATCATTGATTTCAATCAATCTTCTGTTGATTTTCTTTGTTTCATCTTGTAGCTGTTGGACTGTTTTGTTTTGTTTTTTTTCTCTTGCCTTTTCAAAGGTATCTTTCTTTTACTGGTTGCTAGTCAAAATCCTGTCTTCTAGATCTGTTGTTCTATCTTTACTTTCAATCAGTCTGTTGTGTATAGTTTCAATGTAGTTTTTAATCTTCTACATTTCAGTTTGAATCTGTTTCATTGATTCCATTTCTTTTTTATGTTGGGTATTCATAGATTCCATCATTTTCCTGAGCTCCTCTATTTTTGAAATCTGTGTCTGCTTTAATGTCTTTCATTTTGATCATTTCTTTTTGCATCTTAGAAATTATTTTTTTCTATAACTTCTTCCATTTGTTTTTTTCACTTCTGTTGCTATCATATCAGAAAGTTCCAGTTGTTGGCTTCCAATTTTCTCTAACTCTTTGTGCTCTGGACTTGTTCTGTTTGGGCTGGCCATTGGGGTTGCATTTTGCTTCTTTGTCTTGTCATTTTATTTATTTTTAATTTTATTTTGTTTTCTGTGTTGATGCATGTAGGTTCCTTATAATGAATTTTATCCCTGGTATTGAGGTTTCCCAAGAAATGTCTGTTCCTCAGGATGTCTTCTAGATGTAAGTTGTTCTTGGCCTTTATGTCTATCCCAAGAAACTACTTACTCAATATATTAGGAATGTGAAGTTGCTATCTATTTGACTCAATGCCTATTACTTTGGAACTGGACTATGGTGATGATTATGACTCCTTGCAATCACAGTGTTGTCATATAGAGAAGCAAAACTGATTATACGAGGTATGACATCCTGGTTAAAGTAGTAGAGTCAACAATAGTGTTAGACTTTAGTACAGTCTGGCTAATGACAAACGGTGGAAACTGTTAGCCTGATACCTTCCACCATAGAAGCAAATTCTACAGTTCTAAAATGCTTGTATAATTTAAGAAATTTAAAGAGAATAAAACCAAGCAAAATTAAGCAGAATAAAGCCAATGAAAACAAACCCGTGTAAGCAACATAGGACTTCAAAATAATAGGAAATCAACAATGGTTATCATGCCTTTTGTTGTCTTTCAAAATAGCTGCCTATACCTTCAGACATAGTAAAAATCAAGCAAAACAAAACAGAATAGAACCAATAAAAACAAAACAATGAACATAATAAAGGACTTCAAAAGAAGATAATAGTAAATCCAAAATGACTATCATGATATATCTTGTTATCTTTGAAATAGCTGCCTATGTTATTGGATATAATGAAATCAAACAAAACAAAAGAGAACAAAACAAAACAGAATAAAACCAACCCAATAAAACAATGAAAATGATACAAGACTTCAAAACAAGATATTAGGGAATTAACAATGGCTACCACTTTCAGAAGGAGATTCCCCATAGATACTACATTGTGCATTGTTATTCTCTCAATAGATGATCAGACTACTGGCCTTAGACTTGCAAAGTCAGTGAAACATTAAACACTACAAGCTTTAAATTATACTTTACCTCAATAGCTATCTTGAGAGTCTGTGTTTCTATGGATCAGGCGGTTGCTTATGGCAGGGGTGGGGAGTTTGGGAGATGAGGGTTGGCTCTTCTTGTTTCCCAGCTTACATGCCAGGAGGAGAGTGGCCTTCGTATGCTGCCAATTTGCAGGAAGGGCTTGCTTCCTGGTGACTTCTTGTTCTCTTTCCCTGCAGTCCACAAATGGTGCTGACTTATGGGAAATGGCTGGCATCTGGCTCTCCCTACAGCACCTTGTGCATGGTTCTGATTCACAGGGAGGGCTTGCTTTGTAGTCTTAATTTTTTTTTTTTATAATGGGGATTGAACTTATGATCTCATGCTTCCCAGGCAGGTGCTTGAGCTGTTGAGCTAAATTTGCTACCTCCTACAGTTATAAAATGTAACTCAACTCACACGAGGAATTTGTATGCTATGATTATCTACTTATTAGAGTGATTTTACCTTGCTGTGCGTGGGAGGATTAAGAGGAATGGGGGTAGGATGGAGAGATGAATGAGGGTAAATGCAGTAAAAGCAAGGCTGTAGGGTAAAAAGTTTTGGGTAATTGTAGGACATGAGATGGAAGATGTGGAAGAGAAAGCCTAGCAGTATTGATGTGAACCTTAAGGAGAAGAGAAAAATGTTTACTTATAAAATCAAGAGAGGTAGTTGACAAGAGGGAGGAAGAGGATGAATAGAAACAAACCAAAAAATGGTTAGATCTAAGTCATGAAATAAAAAGAAGAGAAAATAGAAAACCCAGAGAATAAAAATAACCACACACAGAAAAAACAAACAAATAAAAAAAAAAGCAAAATAGAACAATGAAACCAAAAAGAGGGGTGGTTTTATCTGCATACTTCTATCCCACATGTCTTTGTGCCCAAGGCTTATGCTGGTTCACCTAATTTACCAAATGTTGGCTAGTGTTGTTACTGCTGCTTCAGACTTTTCCAGGCTGTTAGTCCCACTTTCTCTTCATGGACACCCCAGTTGGGGCCCTATTTTGTTAACTGTTATCTTGCCAGCCTGCCAGGACCCTCTGGATAGAGGGAGTAGTCACCCAAGAGATCTCTGACCTGCTAGGGTGCTCTGTATGAAGGGAGGGGTCACCTGGAGATCTCAGTGGCCCATGCAGGCCCTCTCTGGTATGTTCTTTAAACTACTGATTTCTACCTTAAACTCTGGTGATGACTAATTATACCTTCCCAAGATTGTCAGGGGAGATATTTGAGGACTTTAGTCTTCCTTATTATTCTCCTTTTCTCATCAGCCCTTTGTGAGATATGTAGTCCAGTTGTAATACAAGGCAAATGGTGTGTTGTGGTCTGCTTTAAAAGTCTTTATTTCCCTCTTTCTGGATGGAGGAAAGCTGTGATTGGAGAAAGCTTAGAACAAGCTAATTCTTAACACTTGATGAAAGAAGTTGATGCCCTCTGCACAGGGAGCAGATCCTTAGGTTCCCCCCCTTTCTCTCTTTCTTTCTTTCTTTCTTTCTTTCTTTCTTTCTTTCTTTCTTTCTTTCTTTCTTTCTCTCTTTCTCTCTTTCTCTCTTTCTCTCTTTCTCTCTTTCTGTCTCTCTCTGTATGTAAGGGGTGATTTGATTTATCAATCAGAAGAAAAACCAACAGTAATTAGTTCTATTTTATTTTAAAATTTGAACTTATGTAAGATACACATGGAGGAAAGAAAAAAACATTTCTATCTCTAATTTCTGGTGAGCAACCTTACATGCAACTTGTCTGACCTGTCTTTTTCTTTGCAATGTACTGAGGAAGAATATAGAGTAAGACATAAAAAGCACTATAAGGACACTTTCTTTCAAAGTTTTCCCTTCTACTACATAAATTTGAATTTGGCTGTGCTTGGAGGGAGTGGGTGTGGCATAGTTGTGAGTTACCTCCTCCACAAGCTCTTATTAATTTTGTCAAAGGAGACAAGGAACATTTGCATTTTCCTTAACTGGCCAGGAGTGATTTATTTTGCTGCTTCATTGACAGTGCTACTTAAAATCAATGCCCTTTCTGGATTTTGAGTATGTATCAGTTTTTGGAGAGGTTTCATAAGGTGAGGATATTATGTTGTTCATTTCTAGGTGAGGTGCAAGATCTGGCCATTCTTTTTCCACTTCCTCTTAGCATTGGCCAGAACAAGCAGTTTCTGCCTGGTTTTGCATGGTGGGATTCTGCCTAAGTGAGCTGAGCTCTTGAGTAATGTCTTGCCACAATGGTTCAAGCCCAGATCCTTTTTTGTTGGTCTCATGATTACTGAGCTAATGAAGGTATCTTTGAGTTACACATATTCATATCTTAGATAAGTGCCTGACACATGATATACTTTGTGCTCTTCTTTATAGATATGATATTTTGTAATTACTTAAATGAACTTCCAATTTTATTTTCCTGTATTCTACCTGATTTTGATAGCAGTTATTCTAGCCCCAAAGTGAACTGGGTACCTTTGGAGTTTTTCAAAGAAAATACATCTAAGCAAACAGTACTTTGCCAGAGTCCAGTTGCGGCAGGGCTAGGGTTTCCCAAAGGTGGTCAGGGAGTCGGCGATTGAGAGACAGAAAACACTGCACACCAGTCTGTGAGTGAATCTGAATCTGCTTTATTTTTTAGAAGCTGGAATATATATTTGCTAACCTTTGGCAGCCACCCCCAGCCCCAAGCAGGAAACGCCCCAGGCTTAGGGCCAGGCAGGGATAATCCT